>JAFMOD010000936.1:1265552-1276106 GCA_019802435.1 Corydoras maculifer
ATGAAAAAAGGTTGAGAACAAGGACATTAAGAGGTAGGAGCAGACAAAAAAAGTTTGGAGTATATAAAGCTTTTACAATATTACATTGTCTCAAAACAGTGTTGGAATGTGCAGAGCCTGAACCCCCAAACCACAAAGCAAAGGGACTGTAGCAAGAAAATAAACTCCCTGGTGTTGTTAAAACCATGGGTGGACCAACTCTTTATGTGATCATCCTCCTTGATTGGCAAGGCAGCAAATTAGTGTATATAACTCGGCTGTAAAACATGGCACCAAATGACTCTAGTAAAGGTTTGTTACAGAGTATGTTTATTTATTTTTAGTGCCCATTTTCTCTGTCTCCGGAAAAATAAAGGGTTTATAGACATCAGTACATACATGCATTTTTTATGCATACATTACCAGGGTCATGTAGTTGTTATAGTCTGTGTGATAGATTGCTTTAATATTTGCGTCAGTTTATTCACCACAGATCACATTTCTTAGAGTTGGAGATAATATATGAGGCATTATTAAATATAAATGTATGAACTATTGAATAAGACATAAAAATGCAAAGAAAAGAACAGAATGAGATGATTGATCATTAAGTCACAGGAATGAATTATTTAATAAATGGAACGAAATAGTTATGTGACCTTGTGTGTTTAAAAAAATAATGATAAAACAGTCTTACCATTGTTTTTACTACATGTATATAGACCTCATTTGAATGAGTACATAAAATGTACAGTAAACATAATAGTTGCTATATATAACACCTTGACATTATTATTATTATTATTATTTTGTTTTTATTTATTATCTTAAATGGGTTTGTTAGTACATTTTTTGGGCTGGAGAAATGTGAAGTAAATCCTAAATGCTACATTTATGTGTGTAATGTATTCATTAAATATAAAGATAAATACAAATATACAGAGATGCTTTTGTTTGATGAGAGTCTCAAATGAATGCTATGACTGCTCATAGTGTACTTAACTAGTTAAAAGATTATTCTGTGAGCAGTGTGCTAAAACAAAAATTATTTATTTTCCTCTTCAATTAAATCGGTATATAAAGCATGAATAGAATGTGACCTCATAAATTAAACTTCAGATTATGCTCCCTAAGATTTGTTTATGCACACATTATTGCACAGTTTCACAATTTATAACAAATATATGCTGTATTTTGAATGAATACACTCCTCAGCAAATAGATAAATAAAATGTGCAAATTATGGCAAAGATTTAAGAGGTGAATTGTTTTTTTCCGAACAATTATACAATGTTTTGAACACTACAATCTTAATATTTTGCAATTATGTATTTGGCCCAATATTTTGTTTAAGATTATACTGTATACTATTACTGCTACTGTTATGAATCCTGACAGCAGTTAAGGAAAACTTAAATGCATAAATACAAGCCATTTCATTCTAGCCTAACCAATTTTAGGCTATAGACTAATTGATTTAACAGAAAATTGTTTTGCAGAAAATTACATTTTGATACCCACATTCCCTACTTACTTACATAACAAAGCTGTTTGGCCGAATAAAATAAGTATATAAATTGAAATCGCATAAGCCACTGGTACATTTTTTTCAGGGGATCCCTAAGCCTTTTTAAAACAAAATTATTGAAGTAGCCAATTCATGTGTGAAAATGGTTTGGTTTCCTAAACCCCTCTTTAACAATTTGAGCCATTAATAAAGTGTGATGGTAGGGATGTTGTGAAATTTGCCATGTTCTGGTCATGGTAGTGTTTCCAGATAACTTTTCTGGATGTCAGAAGATGGATGGCTGTAAGTGGGAGTCATTATGTGATGCTTTGGCAAAGGTTTTGCTCACAGTGTTCCCTGGATAAGCTCCAGACTCTAAAAATGAATATTTCACTTTGGTCTTCACACCACATGAGCGAACTTTGCAACAAGATCAAGTAATCAGAATCATGGTGAAAGCAGTTTTAAAATAAATCCAGGTTTACCCTACATGTACCATACCATCATTAGAAAAAAATATTGTAATGATTGTGTTTTTACTTTACTATTTTGTATTATTTGCATGTGAAACTTTTTACATGTAAACACTTATGGTCTTTCCCTTCCATCCCTTTTCTTAATTTATTTCTTTGCTACCGCATTTGCATTGGCATTTATCATCAGAGCAGAGCTGTGAGCTTTTTTTAAACATTAACACCTTCAACATCAGACCAGCTGTTCCTATGTAGCTATGTTTAAACAATCCTTTCAATCTTGCTTGTCATCCAGAATCTATCTTAATTACAGCAGAGCATCACACTGAGATAACAAAAGGGAATTGCTCAGCCTAATATACAAAATGTGATAAATAGGGAAATGATGCACATGTGCTGTACTCTGTCACTGTTAAGTGAGGTCTGGCTTTTGTGACGGGCGCAATGGTGTTCACAAGTTTTGTTTTTTTTTTGCAGCTGTATGGGAGACTCCCCTCTGTGCTTACACACAAATAAACATTGGGCTGCATCATAGGACAGAGGCATGTTTCTTGTGATCTGAAACCAAAGCTGCTTTTATTTTTCTCCCCTTTTTAGGTCTATATCACCCTCTGGGACCATAATGGGTTAACATGAAGTATAATTATAAACCCAGGCCATATCCCAGGAAAGGCAGCTATACTATAGACCTCTGTAAAGTAGAAGAAAGGTTGACATCAGAAGCCAGTTTCAAAAGCTTGGCCACTTTGACATGCAAAAGCTTGAGAAGCTCCTTTTCAATAAAACTTAACAGTGAGTGAATGGTTGTATTTTATATATATATGATTGCCACTGTATGCTCAAAGAAAATAAAGGTGACATTAATCCCAAGTTTATTAGCAAGCTTTTATTATTGAACAAAATAGGATTATGTGGATGTAAACAACTTACTGATGAAAGGGATCAAAATATGCTGTCAGAAATAGTTTTTATATAAGAAAAATGCACAGTTAAGGAGTCAACTGAAGCTGAATACAATGCTGATGTCCCAATTAACAAGTACAAACACATAGCTTGTCATTTTATGTCTCAGTCATATAGAAATGGCATTATTTCAATTAGCAAACAAAACAACACTTAATTCACTAGACAATAAAATACAGATTTCTGGTGCAGCAGTTGCAAGAATGGGTTATTATTTGGCCAAAAAAAAAGCATCAACTGTAAATGCTTCTTGTACATCGTCTATGGTTCAGCTCATTCCGAGGAAGCATAATGAATTGTGAAGTAGGTACATTCTTTCATGGCAACAGGCAAACTTTATCTAGAATTCTACAATATGTCATGTAGTGATGGATTTTTTTTCTAGGAAAATGACAGAAAGTGCTACTTGTGTCTCTGATCTTCACGGTCTCCAAACCTTAATCATATATCATATCTCTGGCTTGACATAAAACAAGCTGTTCAGAACAAATTAGTACCTTTGCATGAGTGAGTATTTTTGGAAGATTTTCTTACCACCTAGTGGAATTAGTCTGCAATTAGAGTAAATTAGGGATGGAATTAGAATTAGAGTGCAATTAGGGAATTTTTATACAGTACTATACTAAACAAATACAAATGTTTTTTTTTTTTTTTTCAGGCATATTATTTACTTTGTTTTAGTTATGGCAGCTTTAATTTAAAACCCAGCACACAAGTGTCTAATTCTGTGATCATATAAACTTTTTAGCTCTTTAGTTTTAATTTCTTTAGTTTGTTTCATTTAATCAGGTATTAGGGGTAACATACTATTCATAAAAGTCATTTCATATGTGGGACAATCTCTTGCTTTAATTTGTGCCCATACCTTTAAATATGAAAATTGAATTTAAAGCTCAAAGTAAAATGTATTACTACAGTTTTATACACAATTATTGTTAAATATATTTAACAAAATAGGAGAAAATAAATTATCATAAAGATTCACATTTTTTAAAATATGTATATGATGTTTTGAGGCGGCACGGTGGCTTAGTGGTTAGCACGTTCGCCTCTCAGCGCTAGGGATTCCCGGTTCGAATCCCCATCTGGGTGGAGTTTCCATGTTCTCCCCGTGTCTTCGTGGGTTTCCTCCGGGTTCTCCGGTTTCCTCCCACAGTCCAAAAACATGGAACAAGTTAATTGAATTCTCAAAATTCCCTTATAGTGTGTGTCTGTGTGAGTGAGTGTGTGCCCAGCGATGGATTGGCGCCCTGTCCTGGGTCTATCTGCCCAGCGCCCGAGATGTTCTCCCCTGGATGGGCATGGGGAAGCCCCCCGCGACCCTAATAGAGGATAAGCGGAAGATAATGAATGAATGAATATGATGTTTTGCACAATAACATCATATATCATTTTGTTCCTAAGACATGCACACCTTTATGATGACTACTAAACGTCCTACTTTACAACTGTGTAAGCATCTGCCAGTTGTAGTTCTTCTAAAATCCAAAAAGGACCAGTAATGGAAGGTACAGAGTAGTAGTACACTTGCAAATGAATGTATATTTATGTTTTTAAAACTGCATGGACTGCCTAATCAAGCATTAATTTGGGCAACTAAAACTTCTAAGAAGTTCTTTTTATTGGCATTTTGGAAGGAAAAACACTTTCCTGTTCTACCTAGTAAAGCCAGATTGTGTTGTAAGTTCTTCCTTCTTGAATAACAGTGTTTAAATGATAAATCTACACAGAAGTGATGAAATTATGTGCTGGGCAGACTGAACCATTTGAGAAAAGAGATAACCCCCAGAGGGCTTCCAATATTGTTGATGGATGGAAAACTCAGTCTTGCAAACTATTTTAGTCTGCAAATAATAATAGCTTATTTATGACTCTCGTTATCTAAAAACTCAAAACTATTTCAGGATTTTTGTTGTCACTTCCTGTGTTGGGGCTATGAAAAGTTTCAATAATAACCAGTTCTGTTTTTTCTGATTGAGTGCCAATGATTATTATTTAAAATGGCATTGGACAACTCTATGCAATTTTCACACTATTTACAGAAGCACATTACAAATGTCCTATGTATATAAAAAGGGTAAAATTGTATTAATCAACCAACTATTTCAAATGTAAATAAAACAGCTTAATTTTAAGCTGATTGGACCTATTTAAAACCCTTTACCTAAATGAGTGTAGTTACAAGTGTCACATTGACAGTGAGTGTAGCCCTAAGAAGCTGCCTGGGATGTGCTTAGCACACAGATTGTGCCTAACACACAGAAGGTCAGTCAAGCAGAACAAAGGGTGAGGTTAGTAACTGGTAAACACACATAACTGACAACATGCATACTAATGTCTTGCCTTTGCTTTTTACTAACCCAGATTGCATTTTCCTTACTATAACCTGTCAATAATTTCCATCCTTTTTCACTCCTATTTAATAGTTTCTGTAATAAAAAATTAGAATAAAAACTAGATGTATGTCCAACGTGTAAAAAGAAAACCAAGAGATTAAAAACTTAAATTAAATGTTTTAAATGTTTCTCCACCATCCGTTATAGCTAACTCTGTAGTACAGGGCTATTAAACTACTTTAATTGCATTGTGCATGGTAAGCCACATTGGGATTGCAGCATCAGTGCGTTTTATATATATATATATATATATATATATATATATATATATATATATATATATATATATATATATATTACACAGACATACATGCATATACTGGTTTACATATTCTGCTTACAGGGCAGACTTAATGACAAAAACATTTACATGGTATAGTATTACCAATTATTCATGTGTATCCGCAGTGTGGAAGGGCACAGTGGTTAAGCCGTTGGGCTATCAAGTTGAGGGTTCAAATACCTTGTCCACTGACGTTACCAATGTGGGTCCTTGAGCAAGGCCCTTAACCCTCATTGCTCCAGGGATGTTGTGATTAACCCTGTGTTCACCTTGTAAGTTGCTTTGGATAAAAGCGTCTGCTAAATGACCAAATGTAAATGTAAGTTGAATGAACTATTAGAGGAAATCTGTGGAAAACATGCAAACTCCATGAAAAAACGACCTTGGTTTCCCCTCTGAAGTTTAATTTCAGGTCCCATTACTGGTAATATTACCATAGTTTGCAATGCATAAAATGTGTATGTTTGATGCCGTCCATTTTAACTATTCGCACATTGCATACTGACAAAATAAAGGGCACATCAAAACGGTTGGAATTTTTTTGGTTTGTACTAACAAGCTCTTTCCTTGTTTATTGCTCCACCTCCCACTGATGCCTATATAGTTACATATACAACATAGTCCCACCTTGCCCACTGACCCAAAACACAGTCATGATTCTATGTGATGTTGAAAAGTAATAGATCCATTTTATGGGAAAATTTTATGGATCCGTTTGAGAGGCTCAATTACCATATCCAAGTGACCTTGGAAACTAATTTGTTTTTTTGCTATTAACTATAAATCCAGTGTAATGGGCCATAATAGGTGGTGTGATAAAGAAATGCTTGTTATGTATGCAGTTATTTATTTCTCTTTATATGCTGGTTACACAGGTGGGATGAAGTAAACTGCTGTGCTTATTAAAGAATGAGATAAAGTATGCAGAGAAGAAGAGAGATCTTTATTATTATTATTATTATTATTATTATTATTATTATTTACATGTTTTTCTATTTTCTATATTGATTCACTTACATTAGAAATATAGTGTTTCTATACACGTCACTGATATAAATGACTCTTAGGCCTTACTTTGATAATCAATTTTGTTGCATCACAATAAAAGTATACTAGTGAGGAGTTTTAAAGAAAGAAAAAGTAAAAGTAATCTGATATTGGCATTTTAAAATTAAGTTTTTATATCTCCATGATTTCATCCAATACACATGTATTTGTGATGAATTTGCAATGAAAACCATTGTTGTCTACCAAACATGCATTTTAAGACAATGTCCTTTTAATGTTCGATTGATAATTAAAATAATTAGTTATAGTAATAGTTAATATGTAAAAATTAACAATTTATTTGTGTTTAAATATATACCAAACTTGTACTTTATGGAACAGTTATGAATCAGTGTAATATACCTTAAGGTGACTTTGCTCCACTTTCAACCCATGCAATCAATGGGGCAATTTTTTTTCATTACATCTCGGAGGAAAAGCAGTTTTACCTGGGGCAAAACATTGTTTAACAAAGGAAATGAACTTGCCTTAGGTAATTAAGTCATTAATTAATTTATTTATTTTGCAGTTATGTTTTGTATGTATTGATAAAAAATAAATAATAAAAAAACAAGGCACTTTAATCTACCCTAGTATTTTCATTTATTTATTTTTATTATTGTAATACTTCTTTTTACAAATGCAGATAATGCTTTGAAACATTTGTAAGGTCATTTTATTTTTTTGTAGGTAATTAATTGTATTCTTGTAAAACAAGAAGAAAGAAACATGTCTGATGGTGAAACCAATATTATCTTATACCAATATTAGAAAAAGCTGGGTGCTGCTGTATTTATTAAACACTTCAGTCACACTGCTAGTTTGAGAATAAACCTGCAACCCAAATTGTCCAGCCTGCAGCATCCTGTAGGCAGCATCCTAGTGTCCTTTAGGCACTGATAAGCGATTAAAGCATGAATTATATAAACTGTGCAACAACAGATGAGCTACTGTCTCAGATCTTACACTCATAATGTGGAGCAATAAGGTAGATGTAGTGAATAGAGTGAGTAAAGGGAGTAAACACTATACTTAAAAGCCTTCAGCAGCATTGCTGTGCATGATTCACTTGCTTTAGTGCAACACACACTGACACACCAGCACTACGTCAGTGTCAATGCTGTTCTATTCCTTATACAGATTTTCATGTTTGGAAAGTCAGAGAACTATTTCAAAGCCATAGGTCATTTTCCACTTAGTTTAAAGCTGCCTCTCCAGTTGTAAGAAGCTCTAAGTAAGTTTAATGGCAGTGCTTGTTGTTGAACGATCTGGAAGTGAAGGTCAAAGCTTTTTCCCGTTCCTCTACCTCACTCTTCTTCTCAGTCCTAATTCCCAGAACTGGACCCATTGTCCAGCTAGCCTGATTTGTTCTGTCACTTCAGAGAAAAAGTCTGTTCTCTCATCGTTCACCCATCCTATGTTTCACAGTCATTAAAACCCTAGAACTTTAGGGCTTTAAAGTCACCCTGACCTATGTTCTTAACCATGGGGCTTTCACTGAATTCAAAGTAGACTGCCGATTGATCTAGATAAGTAGCCACAATTAAAATATATTCAGGGTAAAAGTCACGTGTGTTAAAGACCTACTATTCAAGTTTAATTTGCCAACTGTTAGCAACTCTTCCTTTAATAAAAGAATAATGTGCAAGAAAAGTATTCAGAAAGGATATCTTGGTCCTGCCACTTTAATTTAATGATGTGGAAAGATTCAGTTATACTACTCTTGACTACTTTTACAAGTTAGCTTATTCATCATGGATTATTTATTTACTTATTTTTAGAAATGTAATTAAATTTGTATTACCCTGTGCGTGCTTTGGCCAGCAGTTGACCAGACATGTTATTGGTATATTGGTATCATAACTCAGTGATGATAATTTAGATGAAGCTCTAAAAGGTTGCGTTTACTTGATGCAGTTACAGAGTACAAGAAGTAGATGGGCAACTAAGCCATTGTGTATTTCTCACAGAGATGTATGCCAGATATATTTTTGATTAATCTAGGAAGTTCATTGAACTGGGATCAAGAACTCATTTACAGCAGCACTCCTGAGGCTTGTCCGAAGAAAATCTAATACAGAGCACGGAGGTGAAAAGAGAGCACTGAACTTCCAATAATGCCCTTAAAGAGTGCTTCATCAAGCAATGTGTGCACCAGTTTGACTTTCAGGAGTCTTTGCTAAGCAGAAATAAGTTTTATTTGGTATAAATGAAAGAAAGTGTAGTGAATGAAAGGGGAAATGTAGGGTTGACAACATTGTTGCCTAATAGCATATTTATGAGTGCACTAATCTATAATGGCATTTTCGATACTCTGATCCAAAAGATTGTTCCCTGGAATAATCACCACATAGTAATAGGTAGTGATTTGGGCTTAAATTGCTTTTTAACTCAAACAGACATCTCAATAAGTGCATGGTGACATGGACATTAAGAGAAAGAAGGATTCTTTATAGCAGTTTACTGGGTGTGTAGGGAGAGAAATGTGTATTGGGTGTTTGACTTATGTGCCCTGTATACTTTTAATGTCATTTTTATGACATTTACAGTCTATAGAGTTATTTAGCAGTAATACTTAATAGATTTTGTTATGTTGTGTAATATGTATAATCTCCTCTCTTTATATATATATATATATATATATATATATATATATATATATATATATATATATATATATTCCACTTACTGTATCTTTCTACAATCAGAGAGTGCATGTACTTTTATTTATATATGTATATATATATATATATATATATATATATATATATATATATATATATAGTTTGTTAGTTAACTTTACTCTGTTCTTCATTGATAAGGTCTATCAGAGAGCAGATAACAGTTGGTTGGTGGATGGTCCTCAGGACTGTATTGACGGTGGTTGTGTGATGGTCTGTGTTGTAGATGTAAAAGTAGATCAAGGTAGAGAATGCTGCACTGGAAATAATCATCTAATCAAAAATGTGTAGTGTGTGTATGTGTACACACACACACACACACACACACACACACACATATATACATACATATATATATATATATATACATATATATAACATATAACCCCTGCCCTGGGTGTATCTGCCCAGCGGCCAAGACGTTCTCGCCTGGATGGGCATGGGGAACCCCACCGCGACCCTAATAGAGGATAAAGCGGGAGATAATGAATGTGTATATATATATATATATATATATATATATATATATATATATATATATATATATATATATATATATAAATAGTATATTGTGTATTGTGTATATATAGTGTATATATATATATATAGTATATACATATATATTGTATATTGTGTATATATAGTGTATATATATTGTATATATGATTAATTTGCCTAATAGAGTGCACAGTAAGTGGACACAGTCCAAAGGGACAAAACTGTATCAGCACTACTGTGCCTGATCCATTTTCACCACTGAAACATTCACTAACACACCACCACCATCACTTTATTAAGTGCCTTTGCAGTGCTGAGAAATAGCCAGATCATGCCTGCTTGGTGGTGGCCCTGATTAAACGAGTAAACAGGACTAACAAGGTATGCAAAGAAACTTACTCAGACTTACGTGAGTTGAGTTTTAGACTTACTCAGTACAGGGCTTACTTAGACATTGAGAGCTAAAGAATTAGGGTTCACTTGTAACTTTTTTTCCTTTTCTTTTTTGGATCTTAACATTGTTATACGGTCTGATAATAAAGTAATAAAACAATCTGAACTGAAACTCACTTTATCTGTCCAGTGGTCGACATCGTAAATCACACCTAATATCATGTGACAAGTTGTCAGAACTCAATGCCACTTCCATTATTTTGGCAGCTCTCGAAGGGTTGGAAGGGGCAAAACATTAAATAAATAAATAATGTGGACCTGAAGAGGAAAACTA
>JAFMOD010000936.1:1282345-1293990 GCA_019802435.1 Corydoras maculifer
AGTAGACACATGAAAGGATAACCATCCTGCTTTTCCTTGTTTTTGCTGGCCTTTGCATATTGTATGGTCTACACCTTGAATGCAGTTGTAAGTCCTGCTTGTAGCCACACCACTCTCATGCTTCAGAAGTGCACAGCTCAACCATTACCTACGGATATAATTTAATGGGTCACACCTGGGCAGCCACCTAATGCCAACTATGAATAGTGTACCTCAAATTGATTCTCAGTTGTAAACATTACCACACACAACACTGGTCTTATACACCTCACTGTTTATTTTTATTCTTTGTTTATATAAGCATATTTAACACGCATAGTTATTTTCAAATATGCTTTTTTAGTACTGAGTGTGTACGTTACAACTGTCTCATAAGCCTATTTTGAAACAAGGTTTCTGGTATCTCTCCCTCTAATCTGTTACATTTGTCTAACAGCTAGTTAATAGGTTTTATATTTAGTCACCATAAAAATGTTTTTGGCTGATGAATTTAAATTAAAATAAATATTGTATGTGCATAAATTATTTCAACTTTGTTTTTTTGTAAGGCTTTGTGTATTTTTGACAGATTTTAATAAAAAAAAGAGGTTTACTTAGAATAATGCAAAAATAAATGAAAAGGGGAAGAAACATTTTCAGAGTGGCAATTTCATAAATGGAAATACCTTCTTGTTGGAATAGGTCAAATAAGATAGACACACGTAGTAATTGAGCTAAAAGAAAGGTTACAGTAACTCACATAACCAATTTTTTAAATTGTTCTGATCAAAAATGGATATTAAAATTTACTACACTTCAACTTTAAGGCAGAGGGGCTATGATAACAGAAGAAAACATTCCACTTTTATTATTCAAAATTACATAAACTGAAGAGGATGAAAGCCAAAACTTGACATTTAAACTCGAAATGAGGTTGAGCGGATGAATCTTGATTTTTTTTTTTTGCACAGGTTCACAGATGGTAAGGGCAGAATTTGGCACCAACAGCACGTATTGCTGGACCATTCGTAAATCACCAGCTTGTCTGACTTTTGTCAGCAGTCCAAGCTGATGAAGGTGGTGTAATGGTGTGGGGAGTGATTTCTTGGCGCACTTTAAACCCATTAATACCAGTCAATCAAAGTTTGAATGCCACAGACTATTTTATTTTTATGAAATAATTTAACATTTTATTTTATGAAATATTAACTGATGGTATGGCCAATGTAACAGAATAACCAGAATAAAAGTCATTATAATTTAAATGTTTTTATTTATAAACCTAATAATTAATATACATGTAAGATTAGATGAATCCCCACTGTAGAACAACGGTGGTTAAAATTTGGGGTTTTATATAACATTTCAAATATTTTCTTTCGATTGACACCTGGCTTTACAGTATGTATAATGATTCTACAAACATTCATTATTTACACAAATATGCCATGCTTCTTGAGTATTTGTTCAGACCATCACCATGTTTATTTTTAAAATGATGATGTCAGCGGATATTGCACAAACGTTTTTTTTTTTTTTTTTCCCTGAACTGGCTGCATGATTATAAATAGCATCAATGCAGACAGTATAGGAATGGTGCCTGAAAAGGTGGCCTTTATACTGCAATAAACCGTAGAGTAGGCTTACTTAAACAGCATGTGGGTCTAAGTTCTCTTAATTTAACCAGCATTCACTCTTAGTGTTAAAAAACATTCCCTTTAGATGAATAATTGTTCTAAAATCAATTCGACCCATTTTAAATTAAAAGATCTGACCGTTTGTAATCAATCACTTCGTAATAAAAAAAAACAAGTATTTAAATTAAATCGTACAGTTGGGAATAGTGTGTTTATTTATTTATTTGTTTTATTTGCTCAATTTCATAGAGGCATTGAAAAAGACTTTTGATTGAACACTATTACTTGACATGACAACACAACAACTGCCTAATCTACATTTCCATTATTGACAACATTAAAAACTTACTTACATACTCCCAAGTTTTTCATGTTTTTTAAAAAAAATTGAACAAACCGTAATTTAGGGAAATGGGGGTTTCAACTCCTCCGTAAGCAGATCAGATGAGATTACAGGTCAGTAGTTTAATAAATAAATACTGACAGAAAAGCAGAAAAAGCGAAAGAAGATGGCTAAGCCCTTAATTAGATGATGGCTTTCCACACAATTAATGGATGGCCTATATCCAGCAACCAATTTTGTTTTATTTTGATTTTTGTTTTTAAGTTGAAATACTTCATGTGGGTCATTTTCTAATTATTTATATTAAACACATTTGATTATATCAAGATCTCATATAGACATGTTCAAAAACTTTGGTTCTGACTACTAACTCCGACATGTTACTATTTTGTGTATGTAAATTTAAAATGGCTTGCTGTTTTCCATGTTGGACCAAACAAAATGTTGACCAAAAAAACAAGAAAAAATGCCAAATAAAAATCAAATTCGATCAAGTGAATGTTCCAGCTTATAAATTTTACCAGGCTTACTTCATTAAAACATTATGTTGGCAATACCTGAATGCTTAGTGACTAAAATATTCTACGATCATTAGTATTTACTGGCTTTGGATCAACGTTGTCCTCAAAATGTCATGATGGGTTGTGTGTCGTTTTTGTTTTGTAGTAAAGAAGATGACAGAGCTAAAGTCCAGAGGGGTGAAGATGCTTCCCAGTAAAGACAACCACAGCAAAATTTCAGTGTGTAGGTATTTGTTTTGGCACCTAATCATTATTTTCCTTTTTTGCAATGTATTTGTGTGTTAATTCCAACATTGCTATACCGATCAGTGTTACCTACACATCCACTGCTTAAACTAAATTTGGAACTAAATGTTTGTGTGCACCTGACCATTACACCCATGATGCTATTAGAATATATTAGATTAGATTTAGTTTATGCACTGTTAGATTTGTTTATTAAATTGTAGTACAGTTTATGGAATATCTGGAACCATATTTTATACTGTATGTTTGATTGTACTTTTTTTTGATAGATGGCATATGTTTGAAAGTGTTTATTAGCGTCATGTTGCTTAACTTAAATTTCTGTCATTATTATTGCACGCAGTTTTTTCCACAGATCATCAGTAAAATTTAATTTTAACTTACAAAAATATTATACAGCTGCACCTTTTGCTTATGATAAACAGAGAGTGCATAGGGAAGCAAAAGACTCTAATGAAAATTGTGTTGATTCTGCTTTAGCCTACTGTCCCTTTTCCAAGTTGACATTGCAGAGACCTTATTTACTTTTCAATTACGTTACCATCATTGTGAGAAAATGTCACTCTTCTAGTGGGCGGTTAAAGCCTTCAGTGTGCATCATCGTGACACCTGGTATGTATCTATGGCAGCTCTGACAAGTTTGGCCTTTTGTCCCACATCAATATGCATGAAGCCTGGCACACAAATGCCCTAGCCAGTGTGTATCATTTCAGGCTTTCCCTACATAACCCAATGGAACTGTCCATAACTGAAGTCTAGAGTCCCTGAGCACACCGCTTCATATGTACTGTTTTCGTTTCTTGTCTGAAGTGGATATCAATAAGGTTGATTCCCTTAAATGACAGTGTTTCTTAGGTAGCTTTTAGCATTATATTTGATGGTATTATGCTACAACATGGAGCTATGTGATCTCAATCAGCTCTTAAATATACAGGACTGTGTTAAGTGTCCATAATGGAAATAAATTAAATAAATAATGAGCATCATCTGTTTTTATAAACAGGCAGAATGTATATATAATTATTTATTCTATAAAGCCCTTACATTCACATTTACGATTAGTCATTTAGCACACTTTTATATAAAGTGAACATGAGTAAACATTTAATTTTTTTTCTTCTTCCTCTTCAATCTGAATTTTAAGATATTATTTTACTATAAGATAATTTTAAGATATTATTTTAAGATGTATTTCTTTGCTAAATAATAGTACTGTTTTGTATTTATTTAGTAAATTAAGTAATCAATAAGGCACTTATTCATAGTGTTACCTGTGACAATGTGAATTTATTGGTCTGGAGACTCTTATGTTAACTACTGAACCACCACAATGGACCTTATTTTTGAAGGTAAAACAAAAAAATCGTATGTGGTTTAAAATAAACCATTGTTATTTCTTGCAGTGTCCCAAATGGGTGTAGCCCAAGGACACAATATGTGCCTGGACCCAGGGATCCCAGACAGAGGAAAAAGGAAAGGCTCAGACTTCAGGTGAGAAGTGACCTTATGAACTGCTAATTAACAGACTCCATTGAGAAGATAGTGAACAGGGAGGGGAGGGGATTTCGGTTCATTTTGTGTTTGTAATGGCAGCATGATGAATAGCTGGTGATGATGGGGTTGGCACCTGCTTAATTTCTCATTGGCCTTTTAATTCTCATGTCTCTGTGAGAATATGGCCAGAATAAACATAGGCTTTTGAATATCAAAGGTCAGAGTAAAAAAAAAGAAATACTAGGAGCATGATAAGGGAAGGAGGAGAGCAACAGTCATAAATTGAAAATAAATGTAATATTTTTATAAAACATATATTTACTGTTTATGGTAATATATCATAATAACCAAATTACCTTAGTTGTGATGAAGCCAATGACCTATTTATATCTGACTTGACTTTCTAACTTGGAAGGCATGATCGAACAAACAAGGTCACCAGTAAGCTGGATGTTGATTTTATTTTATTTTTATACTCTGAGGTTTTTTTGTTTGTTTGTTTTGCAGTGCATAATATCTTGCATGTATGTAAAGGGGAATATGTTTAAGCTTTTAGACCTCTGGTTGAATAAGCGTTAAAAGAAATGGCCAAGCTGGAAAAAGAAACCTTCTTAAACAAGTCATGCTACCAATCCTCACAATGATAGCTTGGTAATGACTACGTTTTTCTCGATCACGGTTTAATTGGAGAGAACGCGCAAAAAAGCATCCTAATAGTCAACATAGTAAGGTAAAAAAAAAAAAAAAAGAACTCCATAATGAAAAAAATCCTGTGCTGGTTACAATTTAGATGATATAGAAACTTTTTTTTATTTGAAAAATACAAACATATAATGTAGAATTTCTATTAGGAATAATTGTATAGCAATTAATCGCACAGATATTAAAATGGAAAACTATATATATATATATATATATATATATATATATATATATATATATATATATATATATATTTTTTTTTATTATAATTTTTTTTATGGGGAGCACATTTTCATAATTGCATAATTTTTGTGTGTGTTGATTTGCAGACGTGGTGCCACAGTACACTTCTCTTGTGATGAAGGCTATGAGCTCCAGGGCTCAAAAAGCATAACCTGCATGCGTGTCACTGACAGCTACGTGGGCTGGAGTGATGACCGGCCAATCTGCAGAGGTATGAATCCCTTTCTGTATTACATGCAATTAAAAATCTGATTTGATATGTGCAATGAACACAGGATGCAAGAGGAGAGAGATATTTATTAATATGATTCTGAACTATGTTGCAGATTTCCTTGGAGAGATAAGTTGGCTATCACTCTTGAGTAATCAGCTTACTTAGCAACACTCAGCACTGATTAATAACTTTGTAAAGCTTTACTCATTTTCTGATTAGAATTGGTCTTGAGAGTCCTCATACTATCTCTTCATCAATTGTCTTTTCTTTTTGTCTGTATAATGTCTGTTTCGATGACAAGGTGTCCATTTGCACAGTGGCTATACACATAACAAGATACAGTTAAATATATATATATATATATATATATATATATATATATATATATATATATATATATATATATATATATATATATATATAGATTATATAGATATATATAGATTACATATCTTAAAATTCTTAACCATTCTTTGGTACTTTGGAAGATTGCTGGTTTCCCTGTAAACTAGATGCACTCTATAAGGAAATTTTAAGGAAAGGGGGTTAAAGGATAAATATAAGAAAAGTTTTCTCACTTCCTGAAGTTGGAATATCTAATGAGTTTGCACATACTGACAGATAAATAAGAGATACCCAAAACTTAATAAAACTTCACTTGAATATAACATGCAGTTTGGATTCAGTCCATGTGCATGCATGTGTGTGAGTACGGTAAGAATGTCATACAGGTTAATATACTTTATCTTCAGGTCATCCCACCAGAATGCTGTTCCCTGCAGGCTGCATATTCTTCATGCTTTCTAATTTACCTTTTCAGGATAAATGGTGTCCCCTATGCCTTTTTGACGCACACATTCATGAATGCTCACCCTCTCTCTCTCTCTCTCTCACACACACACATACGCGCACACACACATAGTCACACACTTGTTAATACCTGCTCCCTGGCCTCGGTATATTGATTCATTTCTCCAATATCATTCATCACACTGTGGACTATTAGTCTTTCATTAGCAGGCTACATCCCCTCTGTTACACCAGCAGCTTCAGCACAGTGAATGTCTTGGCACGCCAGACCGCTGCAGAAACTTGGTTGGACAGCTTTGAGAGGGAAGGGTGCAGTTGCAGTTTTGCTTTTGATTGCTTAACGATCAGTTTTTTGGTTGGTTAGCTCTAGCTGTGTATTGGACTGTGCCTTCTTACAGAAAAGTAAAATGGGTATCGAATGGAGAATCTATCTCCTGCCTCATCGGTGCTCTCTCGTAAGCCCCATTAGTTATATGAGGAGTTGTGATATTTGGCATTTGCGTTCCAAAACCTATTTCACTCACTTTTCCATTTTTACCGGCAATGTAAAAAATGATTATTTGTCTTGTTACATTGATTTAACACTACAAAATGCCAGGTCATTAATCTGAAGCTGCCTAGTTATTGTCAAGTGCAGCAGCAAATTTTAAAAGTTGAGTATAATTAAATCAGTAATAGCCTTTTTTATGTAAAAAGAAAGAAAAACAAACAAACAAACAACAAAAAAAAAAACACTATAAGGACATGAACGAAAAATCCTCAAGTGGATAAGTGGTGTACATTTATACAAAAGTAGTTATAGAAACAGACATTCATTCATTCATTCATTCATTCATTATCTCCCGCTTATCCTCTATTAGGGTCGCGGTGGGGTTCCCCATGCCCATCCAGGGGAGAACGTCTCGGGCGCTGGGAAGATAGACCCAGGACAGGGCGCCAATCCATCGCTGGGCACACACTCACTCACACAGACACACTCTATATGGGGCAATTGTGAGAATTCAATTAACTTGATCCATGTTTTTGGACTGTGGGAGGAAACCGGAGAACCCGGAGGAAACCCACGCAAACACGGGGAGAACCGGGAATTCCCAGCGCTGAGAGGCGAACGTGCTAACCACTAAGCCACCGTGCCGCCCTAGAAACAGACATACCTTATAATATAATTTGATACAGTTGATGCAGGACTATGGCTATGTGGATGTGGTTGTCTTGCTGGTAGTGGTAGTGTGTGGGGCGTTGTTGTGTCAAACATTCAAATATATTGGTAAAGGTTAAATATGTGCTGTTGCTTCAGTTCATCTTGTTGCTCTTAAATCTTATAGGTATCATCTTACTTACTTCATGCAATTACATTACCTACAGTAAATTATGCATAATGATATCTAAATGTAAAATTTATAATATAATTTATAATGTAACGATGTGCACATAGACAAAAAATAGGAAATCTAAATACAGAATAAGTTAGATGGCTAGAAAAGACATATGAATGTGTTGTGTTCTATTGTGTATCTAATTTGAATACTGATATCACTACTACTGTCGGGTGAACATATAACACAATTTATTAAGAAAATCAGTTACAAAGCCAAAGTTCCTCAGCCTATAAGAACAGTAAAAGAGGAAGATCCAACCTGTTTTAACTTTTGATTTTTTTCAGGACTCTTCTCCCGTATTAGTTTCTCTTATCTTGTCTCATACACACCCATCATAGTTTCACATTTATTTCATATCCTAAACCCTGGTACATCTTGTACTTTAGCCTTTTATCACATGTGATGGTTAAATACACATAAAACAAACATTGAACGAATTGTTCTTGCAGACAGTGAATGTTAAATCATTTCAGAGATGGGATATCTAATTGATGTGTTGATTGACAAACAGGTGACAGATGGGTAGACAGATAAATTTGTGACATACAAACTGACAGATTAAAATAAACGATTATATATGATTATATGAAAACTAGATTATGTATTACCTAATATAATTGTGCTAAACTGTCAATAAGATTCTGTTTAGATTTGATGTTTACAATCTACTTCAACATTAATTATTAAAACTGCAAGAGATGAGCCACAGACATGTCCTTATCAAATTTTACAAAAAGCCAATTACTTGGTGTGATTTCTGACCCAGTTAATAAAAAGCCCAATGGCCCAAAGTGGCTCTTTGGCAGAGAGTCTCAGCAGGTTCAAGTCAAAAGTAATCTCATTGTTTCTTACACTTTATACCAGGCCCCTCCAGTCTGTATTTTTTTTTACTCTTGTCCCCTCTAGTGTTGTAAGAAATGCAGTTCTAAGTCGGAAGCCCTGCTGTTAGATTTCACACTGATCCAATTCAGCCAAAAGAGGCTGCGAGGAAACACCTCCAGAGAGCAGGGGTGATTATCTAATTATCTAATCTAATCTCCAGGTGCTCTCCTCTATGTTCGCATGAGACGCATTTTCACTTTAAGTGATTCAGGCAAGGGTTTCCTACCCCGTGTGCATTAGTTTAATCATTTTCTCTAATAAGTTCTCTTGACTGTATTATTATTATTATTATTATTATTATTATTATTATTTATTTGACCAAGCATTGCCCCTTGTAAAATGGATGCACCCCATTATGCATGTAGTACTAAATTAGGTAGGTGTATTTTAGGTGTATTTTCTTTCATTACATTTTACTACGCATCCTACTTAAAGGCTCTTCTGTGAAATAACCTGGACATGTCTCTAGTCTAGCATAGGGCACACAGATAATATACACATACATTTACATCTAGAAACAGTTTAGAATACTTAACTTCCTAGAGTGTTTTTAGACTGTGTGTTTGAAAACCAGAGTTCTTTATTTTCTGCTAAATCCTGAACTAGGTTCATGCGTGTGTGCGTGCGTGTGTGCGTGCGTGTGTGTGTGTGGGGGGGGGGGGCAATGGGATATATATGTGGCAATGTAGAGCATTCTGTGTACCTTAAATCAATATAATAAACCAGACAACCCAGAGGAATCCCACATGGACACAAGGAGAACATGGAAACACCCAGATTGAGATTTGAACCTGGAATTTCAGCAATGAGAGGCGAGCTTGTTAATCGTGCTGTCCATTATTGAATATAAGAATATTCATTCATTCATTATCTTCCACTTTATCCTATATTAGGGTCACGGTGGGGTTCCCCATGCCCATCCAGGGGAGAATGTTTCGGGCGCTGGGCAGATACACCCAGGACAGGGTGCCAATCTATCGCTGGGCACACACTCACTAACACAGACACGCACGCATACACACTCTATATGGGGCAATTTGGAGAACTTAATTGACTTCATCCATGTTTTTGGACAGTGGGAGGAAACCGGAGAACCCGGTGGAAACCCACGCAGACACATGGAAACTCCACCCAGATGGGGATTCGAACCGGGAATCTCTAGTGCTGAGAGGCGAACGTGCTAACCACTAAGCCATCATGCTGCCCAATATAAGACTATATTATTTGTATTTTATATACATAGTTGGTTCTCTGGGAATTTGAACTTGAAGATTATTTTTGAATAAGATTTGTGTATGTTGTAAATGGACAAAAGGATACTGGGATACATCTTAATCATTTGAAATCAGTTGCCACAGCTGTATAGTATCAAGCATATAGACATGCATTTCGTGCAATTACAGTATATGTTTCCAAATTTGAGAACATCTGTTTCTGCCTGACTTCAAACCAGTGCACAGGGCAAGTTCTATAAAGAACACCTGATAATAGGTTTGATGTGGAAGAGCTTGACTGGCCCGTATAAAGCCCTAACCTCAATCCGGTGGAAAAAACTAGAATGGAGGTTCTGGGCCAAGGCCAAGTGCTTCTCTGGATAAATGGGCAATGATTTCCACAGACACATTCCAAAATCATTTTAAAATTATACCTTTGAAGGTGGAAGCGGTTATAGCTTTAAATGGGAGACCATTTAGAAACGGATATTATAAAAGTTCTTTAAGGTTTAATGAGTAGGTGTCTCAATACTTCTGTCCATATAATGTATGTTCTTACTTCTGTTGTTGTTAAATGCTAAAATAAATTAATATAATCCTTAATCCACATGATATATATATATATATATATATATATATATATATATATATATATATATATGTAATATAATTTTGATTCTATTTCATTTTCATTTCATTTAATATTCTTCTTAAATGATTGTTTTAATGTGTTTTAAATGTTTTTAAAAAAAAGTTGTACAGCATTGTTTAGCTAAATGTCACAAAACCATTTCATTGTACTGTATATTTCATTTTTGAAAGTGTTTTTAATACTGCAGTTCACTACAAAAATAATCACATTAATTATTTATTTCTATTTATATTGTGAATAATATGCTGTGGTCAGTGGGCCATGGTGTTAATTAACTTTTTTAGGGAATTTATTTGTAAATGGCTTACGTTTAAGTATGTAAAGAGGGCTTTGTGTGTGTGCGCACACCCCTGAGGAGCTCACCTCAGACATAGCTCATTAAGAAACTGCAGCTAGTCCCAGTCCTGCGGACACATCCATTTACTGCAGCAACACTAGCTTAAGCCTCCCTCCTCATTAAGCAATGAGCACTTCTGTTAGGTGTAAGGCTTTAAAGTCCTTCTGAAGGACAGTGTTAAAAACTATTAAAAAAAAAGAAAGAAAAATACATATTGAAAGTCATAAAGTCAAATTCCCTCCACAAGTTTGCAAATTTTAAAGGCTTAACTGCAGGCCACAGTCGGATGCACCAGCCTGAAATAAATCATTTTTGGCAAGTTGGAAAATAATAGTTACTGTAATTTTCCAAATATTGGCTCTAGCCCAAGGCTGTGCTTTTGTGATTGCCCTGCTTTAATCACTGAGGATACTGCCATGTTGCATTAGGCTACTCTGAGAGGCAGAAGATTGCATTTAGCCTTACCAAACCCCTTTATGGAAGAGACGGCTTTGTTTCAGAACTTGTTTGTTTGAACACCACTGAGAACCTATGGAAAACTGAAAATATACCAGCAGTACTGTATTGTTTTCTGCAGCTTGCTGAGGGGATTTTATGATTGGTTGTGTGCAAAGTAGTCTTGGCTAGTATAGTTTTCACAAACTGTGACCAAAATATATTATAATTGAGATGTGCCTTTTTGGAGGGACTTCTTTTCTTTTTTTATTTGTTTATATTTTATTCATAAATCTTTAGCAATATGCCAGCACACCAATAAAAAAACTAACAAAGAACTTTGTAAGAAGCAGGATCCAAATTTCTTTTCAATCTTATTGTCTTATTGAAATGATTAATAATTAGAACTTGCATGGAGTCCATAGTATATAAAGGTAAAATTATGTGCAATTTCTGCGAATTCTGGTTCTTTTATGGTTCATTTATATTTTATAACACATATATATATATATATATATATATATATATATATATATATATATATATATATATATATA
>JAFMOD010000936.1:1295115-1322633 GCA_019802435.1 Corydoras maculifer
CTGGGTTTATCTGCCCAGCGCTTGACACGTTCTCCCCTGGATGGCCATGGGGAACCCCACCGCGACCCTAATAGAGGATAAGCAGGAGATAATGAATGAATGAATGAATTGTTATAAAGAATATTCAATTTGTTTACTACTTTATTGGATAGGTTCCCTCTGCAACTCGTGTCTTTTAAAAGCCATGTCTATAGATGTCCATGCTCTAATCTTCAACTTCAGTACTAACTTGAGTACAACCCACACCTACGTAACATGTCTCAGTTGATATTGACTTCTAGCAGTTTCTATGCTGTGACGGAGAAGCTCGAGAGATTACAAGCTCTCTGTAAACCTACAGTGAGACTGCTGTGTTTGCTGTTCACCCACAAAACTGCCAATCAAAACCACACCCACTGTTTTCTATGAGGCTACATGAAAACATGGGCCTTGTCAGCTGATGTAGCAGAGAAAAGGAGAACAGAGACAAGGATGCTATATATAATAAACCAAGTTGAATCTCCATTTATCCAGCATCTGACCCTGAATGCTGCCTTTTCACCCCTGGCAATTTTCATTACCCAGTGTGTTTACCATAGAACAGAATGCAATTTGCATTTATATAAGCTTTTTCATTAGGACTCAGTCTCTGAGCATTAAGAATTTGGCAGAAATGTGGCAGACAATTTGAAACAAGCCATTCGACAGAACATTTTTTTTTTACTTTTATCTTTTTTTTTTGTAAAACCTTTGTGTGTTTTACTGTTTATAACCTCGCTTATCTGCTCTGTGCATTATCATACTGACAAAGAGCTCCAGATTAAATTGTTTTTATACATATTTAAAGATCCACCTGGGAACCACACATTCAGTGACTTAAAATTCAAAGAAAAAATGGGGGATTTTTAAAAATGAATTACTTATAAAATATATTATGTAAAATTCTGTAAAATTTAAGACCCTCATTTAATCTTTAGGTATGACACATAAGGAGATCCAAATTTTGATTCCTAGGCAGAATGATAAACTTCGCTTTTTGTGGCACTTGTATGCTCTCCCTCTAGGAGCTTCTGATTCCTTCCCAGTCAAAAATTATATTTGGAGGTGAAATAGAGAAGTTGGTCTGTGTGTAAATATATGTTTACATTTAGTCATTTATTTAGGCTTTTATTCAAAGCAACTGTCTGTCTTGTGAATGGTGGTATCCTCTCTAGAGTATTTTTTTATTTATTTTTTACTTTTATCCTATGATGATGTTAATCAGGATAAACAGTTTAAAAAATGAATGAGTCAATAGGTTTCAGACATGTCTGGAATTTTGAGAATGTATTTACTGCTATTCTTACTGAATCACAATTAAGTTAACATTAGTATTCCGACTTGGGAATGCACTCATATTACCAAAGTACAGTGTTTAGAGTCATTGTCTTACTGAATTATTTCATTTTGTTTTTTCCTCTCTGTAGAGTCTTTTATTCGAATTTTCTTTACAAAACAAATAAATAATGGTGGTTTATTATACAGTATAATATTTATAAAGTTCGCCACTTATTTATAAGTAGAATATTTATTTTATGTTTTTTTATAAAGTGATTATACTAATATATGCAATCTTACAAAACAGATTTCGAAAAAGCAAGCCAACTGCAACAGTAAAAAGGTAAACGTTCAAACCTTGAGGGTGACCAAGGTGAAAAAACACTTTTATCTTGCTCCTTTTAGGGTGATATTAAACAGCAGTCTGAGGCCTAAAGGAAGCTTAATAAAAAACAACAAACATTAAACCAAATTTTTTTTTTTGCCTTTTTTTTTTTTTAAACATTTCACTTTCTAATACCAATACAATATAACTTTTAATTCTACCTTCATAAGAGCATCTTTTAAATTGCTTTCTTTCTTTTCTCTTGCAATTAAATCTTTTAGGACACCGGAAATATTGGTGCATATAATGAACAAAATGTTTGAATTTATATATTTTATATATAAGTAATATACCTGTGTAATGTTTAATAATACATTAATATTTACAGTTCATTCATTCATTCATTATCTTCCGCTTTATCCTTTTTTAGGGTCGCGGGGGGGTTCCCCATGCCCATCCAGGGGAAAACGTTTCAGGCGCTGGGCAGATACACCCAGGACAGGGCGCCAATCTATCACTGGGCACACACTCACACACACAGACACACACACAAACACACTCTAAGGGGCAATTTGGAGAACTCAATTGACTTGATCCATGTTTTTGCACTGTGGGAGGAAACCGGAGAACCCGGAGGAAACCCACGCGGACACGGGGAGAACATGGAAACTCCACCCAGATGGGGATTCGAACAAGGAATCCCTAGTGCTGAGAGGCGAACATGCAAACCACTAAGCCACCATGCCGCCCTTATTTACAGTTCAGTCTTAGGAAATTGCTTTAAGTCTTGATGAATGATGAATCAAAAATTGTTTGATCATGCACTGTTTTTAGTGTGCGATACCAATTGATACCAACAACTTGAAGGTGAAAGCTTCTTAGGCTGTTTCACACTGGATCCAGAGGTGTCAACAACACAGGGTTACTGGCACACTGCATTTTGATGCTTCATGCAATACCCAATGGTCTAAGTAGTTGATCAGGGTTTCAGATCACAGCTTTAATTATTGATGTGTTTTTTTCACAATAAGGGAATTTTGAGTATTTATTGGGTTAATCCACTGCTACTTTTAAACATGACTTAAAAAATGAGCAATAGGCACAAAATTACATACAATACAAATGTGTTATATATAACTCCTTGGTTTATGTGCATCTGTAATTTTAAATGGTACCCAATGATGATTTTATTTATGAGTCAATAAATGGTCATTAATTTTAACCTGATTACCATTTAGGTTTAAGAGTTTAATTTTTCACTGTTGCAGTTGGCTTGCTCTTTGTGGCAGTAAAAGGGGGTAAAAGCAAGAAACTTTCTGAATAATATCTGAAATCCATTGTAAAAAGATTGCCTTGTGTTACCTGTTACACGTTCATGATGTACTTTAAGTCCAATATCCAGGTTTAATTCTGGAAAACAAAAATATATTTCAGACATTAATCTTTTAGGCGGCACGGTGGCTTAGTGGTTAGCACGTTCGCCTCTCAGCGCTAGTGATTCCCGGTTCGAATCCACATCTGGGTGGAGTTTCCATGTTCTCCCCGTGTCTGCGTGGGTTTCCTCCGGGTTCTCCGGTTTCCTCCCACTTTCCAAAAACATTGATCAAGTCAATTGAATTCTCAAAATTGCCCCATATAGAGTGTGTCTGTGTGAGTGAGTGTGTGCCCAGCGATGGATTGGCGCCCTGTCCTGGGTCTATCTGACCAGCGCCCGAGACGTTCTCACCTGGATGGGCATGGGGAACCCCACCGCGACCCTAATAGAGGATAAAAGCGGGAGATAATGAACATTAATCTTTTAAAATATAAAAAATGAGAAAATTTAGGTGTTCCCAAAACTTTTGGTCAGTATTTATTCTGTATACTCTGTATAAGACATCAAAATTGCATTAAATCTGCACTAATACATTTTTATTTGCAAAATTGCCTCTTAGTGAATGACATGCTATGGTATTTATAAATATTCATATGAAGTTACAGAATGTTTCCACATTTTAATGCTGAATGTGTACATTACTTGTGTCTGCATGTTATTTATTTTTATGCACTGCTTCTCAGTGATGTGCTGAATGTGCATAATTGCATAAATGAATAGATGTACAGATGTTTCTAAGGAAATTGTTGGTTAAAATTACCATAAATTTATTTATCAAGGTCAAGAGAAAATGCACTGGGTCAAGTATTTACCTGGTACACCTGGAGCAGAGAGTTTTAGGAACTTTGCCCAAGATTTTATACTGGCAATCTGGCAAAGCTTATATGTAGTCCAAAGCCTTAAACACTAAGCCATCACCATGTTGTTCAATTCAGTGATTTGTATTACACATACACACTTTGGCTTAGAATAAAAAGAAAATAAACAAATAATGTTAAATCTTTTGAACTCTTTAGTTTTATGGTTTTAGGTTCAGCTTCAATTTGTTAGGTCAAAGCTGAGCAGCATTACATGGAAAATGAACCAGGTTAACCAGGTTTCCCAGCTATGATTTTTTTTCTTCCCTGGTGGAATATGCATATTACAAGAAGGCATTACCAAGATTCATTGGGTTCAATTTGTTAAAGTGGGCTTCAGGGAGCATGAGGTATCAACAAACATGAATTGGCAACCAAGGGGTTCTGACCTTATAAACTAAATAAAATAAAATCTCCAAATGAATGACATTTTGTCCTTGCAGTAAATGAGTACAGTATTTTAAGCATATTTTAATTTGTGTAAGGGTTGCTAATAATTCAAATAAATTCTCACTCCCTTAATTAGAAGGTCTGTTGTAAATAATATTGGATTTATACAAACATAAAAAATAATTAAATTAAAGCAGATTTTGAAGTAAACAATGAATATTCAAATTATGCTTACTGTTATGTTTGTGAATTGGTAGGATTTTTCAATCTTAAATGTATTTTTCTTATTAAACATCTAAAAATGAATTGCTTGTAGGGGTAAGAAATTAAATGTAAAAATTGTCTGAGTGATATAGTACACTAAAGGTAACAATGAAACTGGTGGTCTGTGTGCAGGTGATAAAACTGACCTTTGAGGACTTTGACCTAGAGCGAGGCTATGATACCCTTACTGTGGGAGATGGATCTGTAATCGGGGACCAGAGGACTGTCTTTCATGTGTGAGTACTTAAGCATACATAAAATAGCCCTATTCTTGAATTCTTTACTATCTTTACTTTTACTTTTCCACTTTTGGTGAGGAACTTTAACTCCCCCACCTCACGCTTTCTTTTATGTCTAGATGTCTTCCTTTTTATCCCTCCTCATCTTTCCTCCACCACCTCCTCCTTCCATTATGCTGTTTCTCCTCGTTTCATCAGCTCTTTGAGTAACGGTGTACAGCAGAAATACTCAGTGCTTTACTGTCATTCATGTTATTACAAGATCATGGCTATAAAAAAATAATATTAATAAATAAATGAAATAATGGCCTGGTGCATATATGCCCAATGCCTGTAATGCAGTTTGCTGTACCAGATGCTCTGGGATGTTGCTTAGAGTGTTGTTATTAATTGCGTTAGAATTTATAGTGTACATAAAGTCTTTAATGATGTTGCTTTATGTGGGTTTTCTGGCAGGGACACCGAAGTACTCATTCAGTAGCTTAGAATCATGTTGTTTTTGTGTGGATTCTTAGACTTTCTCTCCTTATTCCTTTCTCTCATATCTTTTTAGTCAGCCTAATAGGCCCTGTTTAACCAAAATCCTTCAGTATTTTTGTATATATTATTTTTTTTGGTATAGAGCACTTTGCAGATCTAATGTATTTATCATCACTGTATTTATATATATATATATATATATATATATATATATATATATATATATATATATATATATATATATATATATATATATATAATTATAATTGCTTTTGTTGTTCCAGGCTTTCAGGAACCAGCACTCCAGACCTAATAGTTAGCACTAGTCACCAGATGTGGCTTAATTTCAAGACTGATGACACCAGTGGATCCTTGGGATTTAAAGTATCTTATGAAGGTAAATCCAACTAAACTGGAAAATAAAATCACATACCGTACACTTCATGTCGATTGGTTTTGATTGATGTCCTTTCAGGAAAAAGTAAAAGCTTGGGGTGTCTCATCAGGATAATCTTCTGTTATAGAATGCACTGCTACTGATTTGAAAGAAAGGATCAAAGCATTGTACCAGTATAATAGATGAGGGAAAAACCTGAAATCTTTTAAAGTGCTTTCACGAGTCAAAAATTGACAGCTCTTCTGCAATTGCAATCAGGACTATTGGTGTCTTGTTTCTGTCTTTGTGTCTGTTTCCATCTACTGTCATGCCAATGATCAGTGCTGAGGAAATGGCAAGTTTAGTTTTGCAAGGCGGTCATAATGGCTGTGCTTTCTTCAGTAGAAATGCACTATAGGCTGCTGTAAATATCTGCAAAATGTGAGCAATGCAAAACCAATCATCCTATTAAAACAAATATTAAACTTATTTCTTTTTAAAATGGTCACCTATTTCTGTGACCTTATGACCTTGAATTTGGCTTAAGAAATCGGTACATCTAAACCGGTTAGCCATCCAAACTAATTAAAAACTATTTGTATTGCTTCATCACTTTTTACCTTGAATTGATCAACATCTCTCTAGCTAAATTTTCATAAGTCAGTTATAGATAATTGAACGTGTCACACGTGGTACAATTACAATTTTGCTTTCCCAGGATTAAGACAATTATTAACAATAGTTACATACACTTTGTATATGTTTTTAAAACGTATAGCATTTCAGTAATAAAGTAAAACTTTTTTAATAAATATCCTGATTATGCTTTTGTATTATTTTTATTAATCCTTTTATGTAATGAAGGTTAGTTCATCGGAATGGACATTTAAAAATTAGCACCAGGCACTGACTAAATATCAATGCTAACAAAAGTTAGTGCTGCATCATTATGTTTAGCATAATATTGTATTTTAGTTGCATCCACTTTAATAAATCTAAGTTTTAAACTATAATTAAATAAAGTGCAGAATTGACACTCTGTAGTTCATAGCTTGATAATGTTGTTTCCTGAGCTATAAAATATTATTATTATTATTATTATTATTATTATTATTATTATTATTATTATTATTATTATTCAGTAAATAATAAAAAAATAATTGGTTGGTGATCACTTTGGTTAAATGTAAATGTATTTTTCCATTAATTGCAGTAAACAGAACTAAAGTCTTATGCAAAAGCATTATTTCAAATTTCAATTCCCTTTCCGAGTGCTTCCCCAGCCTTCATCAGAGTATGCCCTCAATTTTCTGCCTGTTTAATGATGTCACCAGGCATACTAGCCTCACATGGGATCATCACAGCATAGTGTGGTCTTATTCTTGCACTCACTCATTCTTTCTTACTAACGTGTTCCTTGCTTTAGACATGAAAAGGTCATCTTAGTCATATGCTCTTTCATCTCAGTGCCCCTCCACACCATTATTTCAGAACATTTTTTTTAATAAAAGAAAGGATGTCACTTAATAAAAACTAAAACAGTTAAAACGGTACTGCATTTCATTAAGTTTTAGTTGGGCGTAAATACTTTTTATTCAACAAGTCGTTTTTTCAGATCTTCCATGCAAGAATAATATATATGTAAATATAAGTTTTGGGAAGAGAAAGACCAGAGTTTGAATCTGAAAATTATTTAAACAATTAGCAACACTTTGAACATTTTGAACATTGAATTTGAACATATTTTACTTCTCTAAAATGCTTCTTAAATTGTTTTAACCCATATTATCATATTTTAGTGCAATTTGTCATACAATGTTCACAGTTGCCACTTACAGCAAACAAGCAAATACATTAATACACATTTTTTTATGGCTCATTAATGGCAAAAGTTTACTTTTAAGCAAATATACAAATGCTAATAACTGTATGTATACACCACAAGCATATACATCACTCTCTTAGAGTTTTGCACTGTGTTGTCCCACATTGTTTTATTATTTTTTTTATCCTCAATTATTCTATTTTTGATTTTGATCTACTATTTTAATTATACTTTTTTCTTCCAGGCATGTCTCTAATATCACACATCACACTAGAGATGCTAAAGGATAACACTTTTTTAGAAGCTACTACATTTTTATCTTGGTGTTTCTGGTGAGACCAGTCTTACACATTTGCATAAAACATAGTCCCTCCCCCTCCATGCTTTTAGATACCCATAATTGGCTGGTGTGGCTATGATTGATTGAGAGGGAGGGGATGCTCACTCACCTGTCACAGATGTCTAATCCATTTTTAATCAAACAAGCCAGTTTTTGGTGTCAGGGTAATAGTGTTTTTTGTTTTTGTTGTTGTTGCTCCACACAGGACTCAATGATTTACGTGAATACAATATAAATAAAGGCGTAGTGGTTACCACATCTGCGTTTAAGCACTGTGAATCCAGGTTCGAACCTTGATCCAAAAACATGGATTCAAGGTGAATTGGCTGATTTTAAACTGACTGAATCAAAATTAAAATTGCCTTTAGTGTGTGTATTGATAAGTGAGGGCACCCAGGGATGGACTGCCCTGGGTGTATCTGCCCAGCCCCCAAAATGTTCTTTCCTAGATGGGCATGGGGAAGATGAGATGTTTACCTATCTTAAAGAATTCCACTTTAACAATCTGGAATATGCTTGTATGCCCATTATATCTATGTTTTTTCTCTAATTATTTACCTTAACATAGACATTGCCTTTAACAATTTGCTAAAACCTTATGTTTTAATGTTACATAAAAGGATGTTATTTTGAGATATAAAACACAGTAAAATGTCAGTTAATCAAAGGTTTCAAAATACGTAACATTTATCTGGCTGTCAGCTTGTCTATCCATGTTTATACAATCTCTCCACATACATGTCAATGTCTGTCAGCTTTGTCAGTTAGTTATTCAATTTGTTTGTTTATCTGCCTATCTACCTACCTGTCTGTCTTTTTTTCTGACTATGTAGATTTCAATCACTATTCTCTGTTTGTCTGTCTGTCGATCTAAAAAAAATACATAAGCTACAAAGTTCATAAAAGTCAGTCTGAATAAGATATGGCAACAATATACACACACAGACACACACACACACACACACACACACACACACGTAAATAAATAATAAGTACAACCAAAAGGTGACTGCACTTGCATTTGAAAAAGCACTTAATACTTTTACATTTTGTTTGGATGAATGAATTTGTTTGCACTTATGCCTCCCAGCTTTATTAGTAATCCTTCACTAGGAAGTCACTGACTTCCATCTGGATTCACGCACAAAAAAAAATGACAGAATAATAAATCAGTGAAAAATTGAAATGGGTAAATAACAAATGTCGGGACTTATGAAAGTACATGTCAGTTCCCAGTGAGAAATAGTTAATTTCAAATTAAGATGTAAGCTTTGAAATACATGTGAAAAAAGCAAAGGTTTAGAATTCTGAGCACTCCCCCTCCCTTTTTTTTTTTTTTTTTTTTTTTTTGGACTTTACGTCATTTGGGTAATCAGGCACACTGGTCTGTCATCGTATACTTGATGTGATAGCTCTGTACAGACCAGTTAAGCTCCTCTACATCATCTGGTGAAACCATTTTTGTGTATGGCGGTAATGATGCTTACTTTTTACTGGAACAACAATCCTTCACAGTACCTCTGAAAGAGCCCTAGCCTTTTATTCCTTCTCTGCTAACTTGATGGCAGAGAAGGAATGTTCTTTTGACTCTCTAATGTTCTCCAGGAATCTGTCAAACTCAAATGTATCTGTCAGATCATAATATTGGCTTCAGAATCCACTGGAGGTTTACCTTACATTGCACCAGCTATAATTTGGCATTGGGCATGCTGATTTTAGACTTATGGTTTTTATATTTGCAGTAAAAATCTTTAGCTTTTTGTGCATTTTCAAATGTTTATTGAATATACTGAACCTTTAAATGAAGGGGTAAATGTTACATATGTAGAAGCATTGTTAAAAATAGTATTGCAGCCAGTATAGTGACATGACTATAATGTATATGATAATAGTGTTTACTTTTACATTAAACAGTAATGAATGCATAAATAAATGGATAAATAAATTAATAAATAAATAAAAACTAAAAATAAATAAAACTATATAGAACATCCACAAAATGCAATGGAATTGATCTTTGAGAAAAAAATTCTAGGACAGAAAACAAAGGCTCCTAATTGGCTTAGCAAGTATCTAGCAAGTTATAGCTTGTAAGTTAGAGGATTGTAACCAAGGACAGATAATGTTTGGGTTTAATTGATACAGTATTTACCAAGGACAGTTTATAAGTTTGTTTGGCAAACTGTTCGACTGCTGAGCTGTTGATTCTCTTAGACATTTCATTTCTGCCATAGCAGCACTATGGCAGCTCTAACAAGACAGGAATTTGACATACGTACTTTTTGGAAAGGTGATGTCCCATGACATTGGCATTCTGAAAATGAATGAACTCTTTAAAATGAATTTGTTGTCTGTGGAGGTTTCTTTGTTGTATGCATTAGTGTAACTGACTGTAAAATTTATTGGAAAAGCTGTCAACATATATTTGACAATCCTTTGAAAGTGCAATTTATACTTCAGCAACAATCCCTTTGTTAACTGCTGGCTAAGACATTTACATTTGTCTTTCATAAGATATTACTTGTTACTAAAGTCCTTGGCACACATGTTTTATATGTTTTGGTATTACTAAAATCTAACCTATACAAAGAAATGGTGCTCCATGTCATTCTTTTGTTCCTTAAAACCTTTTATTTTTAAATTGATGGCACTTTCTTTTGTTTTTCTGTTGTCTTAATTAAAAAGGTAAAAAGAGACTGTACCATCAACTACAAAACATTCTAATAAAGCCATAACAACAGTGTCAGTTTGTATGTAACATCAGTGGCAGTGGCAAGAAAAATGCTTTTGTGGCCCAATAAAAATCATGTTCTGTCCTGATTTTAGTGTATCTTTTTAAAATGGGTGGACAGTTGTATTTAGAACTCATCTTATCATCTTAAATTTTTCAAAGGATCTTGCAAATTGTTAGCAGACAAAAATATATTTTACCTTTCAAATTTTAAATGTTAACTGTTTTTTTTATTATTATTTATTTATTTATTTATTTATTTTTTGATATTTACAAAAAGTCTAATATATGTGTTTATTCTTTAAATTGTTAGAAATTGACCAGGGAGGCTGTGGAGACCCTGGAATTCCAGCATATGGCAAGCGAGAAGGCACAGGCTTCAGACATGGGGACAAGCTATATTTTGAGTGTCTACCTGCCTTTGAGTTGGTCGGGAAAAAGAACATCACTTGTCAAAAGAACAACCAGTGGTCTGCCAAAAAACCCAGTTGTGTGTGTAAGTCAAATTATTTAATCCACCGCATCTTAAATAGTATTTTTATAAACAAAATCCAATTAATACCATAACCTAGACAAACGGTTTAAACCATTTTGACAACAGGAATAATGATTATGGTACTTGTAAGAACATAGAAAATAGATGGGCTTTACATCTCTAGATCACTATATTATTGAAACCTAGGAAACGGAGGAGAATAAAACATTTCTGATAGCATCTTGTCTTCAATGGGTTTATTGTGGTCTAGAGATGTTAAAACCAGAGTCCTCACAGTCTCTAATCTGAGGAAAGTATTAATATATTTTATTATTAAAATACACAAATTAGTGTTTTTTTCTGCGTGAATGGGCAACAATTCCTACAAAAACAGACCAAATGCTTGCAGAAAACCTATTATAAAAAAACCTGTTATACCCACAAAAAAAGGGACAACTTAAAATTGGGATTTTATGAAATATCCTGAACATGTAATATGTTTGTCCATATAGACAATATAGTGTATATATAATTAGAAACAACATAAAATTTGTCCTTGTGTTTCTAAACTAAAAAAGAACAGGTAAATTATATTTATGGTTGCAGCGATTTTTGTGCATTACAATAAATCAAAGCTCACAGTTAATCCACATTACACTGATTTCATTTAAATGTGCTGCCACTTGCACTGCACTGCTTTCTTAGTGATAAAAGAATAATTTTTAAAGGAAGCATCGGCAATTGGGTCATGCAAATTAGTTTAAGCATTCTATAACAGGTGGAGGGCTTTGGGGAAAAAAATCTGAACTCATTAAAGTCATTGAACATTTGGTACAACTGCATGCAATTTACACTGCATAGAAAATTAAGTTTAAATTTTCTTGAAAAAATGGGGAAAAAGGAAGAATTTGTGCTTCTCGCTGTTCATTTTGATTCCTTATGCTATAACTATAACTTTTGATGATAATCCAACTATTATTAGGATCAATCTCTCTACAAGTCATTATATACTTAGATTCTTTGGGAAAGTGGGACATTGGTCATTGATTACATGGCTGCTACAGTTAATTTACTCCTCAATCAATCACCTTCAACTAGATTTTACACAGTGAAAATTTACATCAATAAGAAATAAAGTATCAAATACTATGTATTTAGGTTAAAAGAATATTATGCATATTTATGCTTGCATTCAGTTAAAAAAATCCAAGAATATCTTTTTGACTACATTGTATGTAAATATTTAACTTTTTTCTTTGTGTTTTACATTTCCCATCTTTTCAGTTTCCTGCTTTTTTAACTTTACAACTTCATCTGGTGTCCTGCTGTCACCGAACTATCCTCAGGAGTATGGTAACAACATGCACTGTGTGTGGCTGATCATCGCAAAGCCAGAGAGTCGAATTAACCTGGCATTCAATGACCTCAGCATGGAGAAGCAGTTTGACTTCCTGTCCATTAAAGATGGGGGCAAAGCAGAATCTCCCATTTTGGGTACCTTTTCTGGAGATGTGCTACCATCTCCCATCACCACAAGTGGTCATGTGGCACGGCTGGAATTTCTTACTGACCATACTTACACAGACCGTGGCTTTAACATTACCTTTACAAGTAAGTCTTGGCTCATTCTATTATTTTTCTTTTATTCTTTGTTGTTTTTGTTTTTAAATTATGCGTACATTTTGTTGGATGGAAATTTGCTAAGATCTCAGTAATAAAAATGCCATTTAATTACTATAAGCATATTTGGTACCAAAGTGCTATCCTTACTTATTTAAAACACAACTTTTTTTGTTTGTTTGTTTACCAGTTGCTTAGGTGTGCACTACTTACAGAAAATCTCTAAATTCTAAACCCTGTTTGAGTTATCATGCATTCAAACTGCTAGCTTGAATATATTTGATGCATTTTTGTTTGTTATTTTAAGATCAGGAGGCTGTCTTGACCTAGATTTCTCTCCCTTTTTTAAACTGCAATTGCTGAGGTTTTGCTACTTTCTGTGTATAACTTGTATTTATTCTGCATTAGATGTAGAAATATCTCTTAACCATTATTTTCACTGAAAGCTCTTATATTACTGCATTAGCGGAAAGGATATGTAATGATGCAAACAGAAAGTACATTATAGTGAACCCTTGGCTTTAAGTGATACAAAATGTTTACCTAGAACTAATAGACTAGAACTAACCTAGAACTAACTCTTAAACTGGCCATATTTTATAAAAGAAACTATTTGCACTGTGCCTATGTCATGGAATGTTTTGTCAATGTAATAGAATTAAGTGGCTTTATATAATTACTGGTAATCCACAGGTGGCATCACTTAGCCCACACACTTGTTGTGCCTATCTTTCTCTCATTACTCACTCTAATTAGAAAGACAACATAAACCAACCATTTAATAAACATTGTGATGGTGATGGATGTGCTTCCCATTGTGGCTGCAATCATGACTAAAACATGCATGGTAAGAAGAAAATAGAAAAGAGGTGAACCAAGAGAAAGGAAATTAAGGAAGAATAAAGGAAGTGGGAAATTATTAATGGCATAAAGGAAATACAAAATGGTTAAAAAAAAAAAGGCCAGAAGGAATTGGAACGAAGAACATCGGAATAAGGATGAAGAAACTGAAGGAAGAAGAGAGAGGTGAAAAAAGGCAAAAATAAGAAAAGAGTGAGAAAATGATTGACAAAGGTAAGGAAAGGAAAAATGATGAAAAAAAAGAAACATGGGAGAAACAGGTAAGGACAGAAAGCAAAAAAGTGACAAGTAAAAAACGAAGGAAAAGGGAAAGGAACAATCAGACAGTATGAAAATAAAAGGAAAAAGGAAGGACGGCAAATAAAAGGTGAAAAAGCAAAAAAGAAAGCTAGAAGTCATATAGGTATGAAGTAAGGAAGGATATATACAGAAGGAATGAAAAGAAAGGAATGGACATAAAATGAAGAGTAAAAGGAAAAGAGGAACAGAGATAAAAAGGGTAGCACAAATTATGTAAGAAAAAAAATAAGCAAAGAAAGGAATTAAAAAGATATAAAATAAATTACCATGGAAAGAAGTAAAGACAAAATTAAGAAAGGAGGTGGGGACAAAGCAAGAAAGAAATAACAGTGTGAAGGGAAGGAAAAAAGAAGAGATAAAAGAGAATGAATGAATAATTGAATGATGGAAAAAAATAAGGCGAGATGGATTAATGGCAAAAACTATGCAGAAAGACAAAAGTGACGAAAGAAAGAAAGTGAGAAAGAAAGCAGATGGGGAAAAGATGAAAAGTAAGGGAAACGAAGAGAAAGGAAATGTAGCAAAATCAGGAAAAAAGAAAAGGAAGGGGCAAAAGTGAGGGAAGGGTGGAGAGAATGGCAAAGAATAATAAACAAAGTGTCCTGAAGAGAATCAGTTTTGAACTGACACTTCATCTTGTCTGAAGTTCTATCCATTTTCTTGCAATGTGTTTGCAGTCCTTTCAATCAGCCAAGAAACTTCCAGAAGCACATAAATCAATAGTATGTGCTAAGTAAAATGAATTTGTTTGTGCAGAGATGACAAACAGATTTTTTTCGTCTGGAGAAAGTTTTCAGTTTTCTAATTCATTAAGAGACTGTGGCTAAACACATGTTGGCATCTTTACAAAAAAATCAGCTTTTACTGCACCCATAGCACTACCTGAATGAAATATAGATGGATCTTGAATCGATATTTGTTATGTGTTTTCCAAAAAGTATTTGAGATTTATCCAAAACTGGACATAAGTATGCTGTCTGTGTGTATACAGTCTGATGCATACATACATTCTGTTTACGTGAGCAATATTATTATTATTATGATTAGTAGTAGTAGTAGTGGTGGTGGTGGTGGTGGTGGTGGAATTTTAATAGCATTAATATAAACAACCTGTTTAGAGTACTTGGGGGATTCCTGAACCTATTTATGTTGTTTTGTATTCCTATGAGGAAAAAGCTAAAGCAAGTAAGGAAACTCATGTGAACCAAATGCAAAACACATAATTAAAAAAAAGTTATAAAACAGACTTACATTTCATTTTGTTAATATACATTTTTGTTTATTTAATTTTTTAAATAATTGTGTTAAAATATAGTATACTGTATAAAAATATATTACTTAGTACTAAATATGACAAAGTTTATATCATAAAATATATATAAAAGCCGTGAATTACACTTGGGGTAAGCAAGCAAACACTGGTTTAGTGTTTTTCGACAAATGCCCACAAGACTGCTCTGTCATCTTTATGTATGGGTCTGGAATACAATGCATGTTGTAATGATGTTTTCTGCTGAAGGGCTTGATAGAACCATTTACTCGTGCATCAGTTTGTCAGGCAAAATTACGTTTTGCTAAGACAGGCGTTTGCTCATTGTGCCAGATTCGCCTGGGTTGCCTACAAGGAAAAATCCACTGTGTGACACTGCTTGGATTTATAGCTTTTCTCCTTAAAGTATTGCTTTGTGTATTTACCTTTTAGGTTTCTAATTTAAAAGCTGACCTGTTTGCCACTTCTTCTTTAGCATTTCGTCACAATGAGTGCCCCGATCCGGGTGTGCCGGTTAATGGAAAACGTTTTGGTGAGAGTTTACAGCTCGGAAGTTCTATCTCTTTCTTGTGCGATGAGGGCTTTTTAAAAACCCATGGCTCACAGACCATTTCCTGCATTCTCAAAGATGGCAACGTAGTGTGGGATAATGCTGTGCCACGCTGTGAAGGTCAGTTTTTACTTTTTGTATTTATCCTACAGGAAAACATGGTTCTGTTTAGTTCTATGAGGTACTTTGTCTACTACAGCCAAATTTGTGGGTTACCTACTGTTACCTACTGTAAAATGCATGTTGTAAAGCATGTTATAATATGGACTAAATATAAAATATTTTAAATACTTTTTATTTATGTTATGTATGTTAATATATAGATGTACATTTAATTAACTTTAATGTTAGTGCAACGCAAGAAAAATATCTCCCAGATGTGATTGGATAGGGGGATGAAATATACAGTGCAAATTCAGCCAAGAATGTTTTTTTAGGACTCACCATCTGCTGCCGGAGTTGTTAAGAAGGACATCCAACATAGTTACTATATATTACATGCCCTTCTGTAAATTCATTTTCTGTGATACTTGCTAAAACGTTTGAAATGTAATTTTAGACTTTGCTGTTATGAAACAATGGACTAACCTACTTGCATAGCAATATGCTTATTCATATTTATAAAGTCAGAGTCAGATTTTCAGATGAAGAACTTGAATTGAGTTTTCAGTGAATTAATTTTTAAAAGAATATAGGCTTTCAATGCAAATAAAGTTCTGAATAAGTCCTGTGATCTGCCTTCTCATGCTAGGCTTACTTAGTGTGACTGACTTGATGCCAAAACTCTCATTTCTGCATTTCAGTAATCAGTGAACTGCTATACAAGATTGAGTACTAATAATTCATGTCATGGCACTTAATCATGAAAATGAATATCAACGAAGATGAAATACAACAACAAATTTTATTTAAAAAATCATAAGAAATAACACTTGTATAAATACCTTGAATCAAATGCCAGTTCAACTTTACAGTGAAAACAATATTAAAAAAGGTTTGTTGCCTAGTGTGACTGTATAATAACTTAGTGCTGAGCAATTGGTGACCTCAGCTTAGTGAGCTCTGTGCTTAGAGGTTGTGATCAGAAGAGTTCACCCTTACATCCGTCTCAGAGTTAAAACGATAAAGCTTGTTTGCATTTCTGTTTGTGTTTTAGCTCCATGTGGTGGAGACTTGAAATCTCCCAGTGGCATCATTTTGTCACCAGGTTGGCCAGAACTCTATAAAGAGGCACTAAACTGTGAGTGGATCATTGAAGCTCCACCTGGATACCCAATCAAGATCATCTTTGACAAGTAAGATTAAATTGTTAAATGCCTTAACCCTAGTAAAATCGGACTTCTTATACAATGTTTTATTCTCACATTACATAGTATAAGTTATTGTACTCTCATAGGCAATACTTTAAGCAACATTTTGTCAAAGTTCTTATTTTACTTAAGAATGGTATGTATGGTGTCCTGCACAGTTACTATATTTTTTACAACCTAACACTCTGTTGCTTAATATGCTTCAATCAGTTAAATCTGAAGCAAAATTCTATATAAGGAACTAATCATAAAATGTATGCATTTATTTCTAAAATGTTTTTATTAATTTATTGTGAAATTCTTAGATAAATTTAATTATTGATTGGTTAATTGATTTGAGTGGGAATATGCACAATAAAAAGTATAAGAGTTTGGACTAACCAAAAATCAACAATAAAGTCACTAATCAATGATGTACTAATTTTTACATGTATACACATGTATACATTTATTGACACTTTTTTTAATTGTAGTTAATAGTCTGTACTATTAAAAAGCACTGGTTGATGTTATTGACATGGATGTTTTGAAATCTTGTTTATATATTGGTCAAATCATAAACTGTTACTTTAATATTTAAAAAAATGTTATACTAATACCAATAATTTAATATGACATTCATATAACCTCCAAAGTAGAGCATTTTAATAGCATATACAATAGCAGAACTAGAAATGTTATATAACACAGAGAATGGACAAGGCAGGACTCTGCACTCTCATTCCCAATGATCATACCTAGAGGAAGTTTGGGGCAGACAAAGATAAAATGGTTAGCAAAGACAAATGAGTGAATTAAAAATAATCATGCATTTGTGACTCTTTGCACTAAAGATGGTAGGTTGGTTTGAATTTTGTTTGCTTCCTTTTGTAAAAGTATATTAGAGTTTTCAGACTTAAACTTTATTAGCTCATTAGTGCTTTAATTGAGAATTAAAGAAGAAATTATTACTTGAGCATCAGACAAGTAATTGCAGTAAATTTAGCAGTTGCACTTGGATGTAAACGAGTATTTCATGACTGTGCAGATTTGATTTTAAGTAATCATTTAGTGATCTTTCAGATGTAAATGCTTGTTAAAGCCATGATTAACTTCAGGTCTAGATGTTAACACTTTCTTCAAACTAGCTATATATAACTATGCTTCAAATTAAAGTTTTAGCATTTCTAAACAGTGCTCTCATGATCATGTAAGGATTAGTACTTTTTTAATTTTGATATATTGTTTACATGGTAAAAACCCCAAAACCTTTTTGTTATTGATGCGATATTCAGTCAAAATATTTTTCAACATCGTATTGATTGAAAAATGTTCATGTGAAGGTAACACACACACACACACACACACACACACACCTAAAGATTACATCATTCACCCCTTCTTACTCTATACTCTATGGGCTCACAGATGGATCTTGGTATGCAAACCGCATTTGAAGGAGTTGTGTTACCAGTGTCTAGATCTCCCACAGTCAGCCACAAAGGCCTGCACTTGCTAAATTAGCAGTTCACAATCCTTCTGTGAAATTGGATAATTTTAAGCTATTGCTTCCATAAACATGATCGACAGCTCTCCATGCAAAAGGAAAATAACAAAAATGGTTGTTCTTTGATTTTATGTAGCATCAATAAACCATGGGGTTCTGCTCCATTTGGCAAGCCTCTCTCTTAAACAGCACATTTTATTCATAACACTCATTAGTGCATGAGGACGCGCACTGCCAGGCTGGGCTAATGTAGCAAACAACCCCAGCAGTAAGGTTGATATAAAGATTAATCTCACTATATAAAGGGTATATGTTTTCACTGTAGAGATGCAGTTTCACTTATGCATGCTGGAGAGAAGCCTGGCTGCCAGCCTAAGGCACGTTCCCTTACTTGAATGTATATTTGGATGTACCTATGTGTTCCTGTTGATTATTTATTCATCTGAGATCATGATCCTCAGACAGATACCAAAAACCTCTCTTCCTGCATATGAATGCAGCAAGTAACAGAGCTTTATCAGACAGATCCACAAACTGAATGATTCCTTTAGCTGGGATGATGCACATGGCAAGGTTTGAAACAAGACATGGATCTGATCACCGAACCTAAAAGACAAAAACATTTGGTTTCTTGCAGCTTTCATTCCTTGACCAATGTATTCCTAAACAGGTTTCGGACCGAGGTGAATTATGATGTTTTGGAGGTGCGGGATGGGCGCTACCCCTCTTCACCTCTTATTGGCAGCTATCAAGGTACTCAAGTGCCCCAGTTCCTTATTAGCACATCGAACTACTTGTACTTGCTCTTCTCAACGGACAAGAGCCATTCGGACATTGGCTTCCGGATCCGATATGAAAGTATGGACTTTATCAATCTTTATTATTCTTTCTCTTTTTTTCAATTTATTTATTTATTTTGTATTATTAATTTTCAGGACACTATCATCTTCACTACATCAATCACATTGTTATCAGAGTCTTATAATCACACCAAAAACAGAGGACTAAAATGCAATGTTAGGGTGCCATCACAAATGATCGGCAAATCCACTTTTGTTCTCATGCTGTGCTTTCAATCAAGAGCTATAATTATGGAATAATAGGATGCTGATTATTTCTTAATGATTTATTCTACCGATCTGGAAAAAGATAACACCTGAACTCACATGTACCCACCAAATATATGAACATGTACGAAAGCTATTGATTCTTGTAGTTTAGATGTGTTATTTTGATTGTCGGAGGTTTGCTATAAATATTCAAATAGATAAAATATCAACAAATAGGCTATCACATTAAATAAAAGTATCGCTATGTCACGATTCTTTTAATTCATTTTTGAAATTTGTTTACTTGATTGTACATTTTCATGCTTTAATGACTAAGTTTTAATAAGCAAATACGTAACAGATTAATAAAAACTCATTTATAGGTTAATTTTTCTGCAGATGATTTTTCAGCCAACATATGAAAAATAGGATCCAGAGCTTTCCCTTAATGTAGTATATCACAGATAATTTTCTGTCTCTTTTCACCTATGATTTGGGTGACATTTAGGTTAAGGGTCAAAATTGTAATTTTTGTCTAGAGAAAGTAATAGCTGCACGGTGTGTGTTTTTGATGGCTTAGTCATTGGGTTTCCCAGTACAGAGAACCATCAATGTTATGTCATGCATTTTACTAACAACATACTTGGAGTTATTTGACAACACTTCAGGAAAGACTGACCCTTTGCGCAAAGCAGCATCTATGCATAAATAATTCATTGAATGTAGTATGGAATAATGCCATGAGACCTTATCAACAAACATTAGTGTCTGACCGTATTAATGCTGTCAGTTATAAGAAAAGAATCCTTATAGACATTTTCCACATGCATAATAGACATGCATATACAAATATTTAGATGGATTTTGAAAAATAAAACATATGCTTTTGCTTTATGTTAATGATTTTTTAACTACTGTATAAGTGATTACATTTTGCCTTTTTAAATAACATTGACTATCTAATGTTTCTTTAAGCTTTGCAACTACAGTCTGACCACTGTGTTGATCCTGGGATTCCAGTCAATGGTCAGCGTCATGGAAATGATTTCTATGTGGGGGCACTAGTGACATTTAGCTGTGATGCAGGATATACACTTAGTGACCCGGAACCTTTGGAATGCGAGCCTAACTTTCAGTGGAACCATCCTTTGCCTAGTTGTGACGGTACTGTTCTTTAGTTACATGGGATATTGCATCTGATATCTATTCTATTTTACTTTCTGATTATACTATATTCCCAGGGAGGTTTTAAGTGTAATAGTTTAACAGCTTTATCTCTTGCTTGATCATTAGCCCTGTGTGGTGGATTTATTCAGGGAAACTCCGGTACTATTCTGTCACCTGGCTTTCCTGACTTTTACCCTCATAACCTTAATTGTACTTGGATGATTGAGACCTCACATGGCAAAGGTGAATAGTCTAAGAGCATGTACTGATTTGTTCCTTAAGTTCTATTATCAGATCTACAGTCCTTTTATTCTTTATTCGCCAGGTGTTCAATTCACATTTCACACCTTTCATCTGGAGAGCCCCCATGACTGCATTTTAGTAACAGAGAATGGTAGTTTTTCACAGCCACTCTGGAGACTGACCGGTTCTAACCTGCCTCCCCCACTTAGTGCTGGACTTTTTGGGAACTATACTGCTCAGATTCGCTTCCTTTCTGACTTTTCTGTGTCATATGAGGGCTTTAACATCACCTTTTCAGGTATGTTTACTTTTACATAAACTACCAATCCTGAATGTACTGCTGACTTTGTTGTGAATTGCTAAAATGTGACCAAAAACACATTATTTGCAATAATAAGTTAACTGAAATTTCTGTGTTTTTTCCATTGCATTAGAATATGACTTGGAGCCATGTGAGGATCCTGGTGTTCCCCCATTTAGTACCCGTAAAGGGCTGCAGTTTGGTGTGGGGGATGCTCTCTTCTTTTCCTGCTTTCCTGGGTACCGATTGGATGGGCCAGCAAGGGTGGTGTGTTTAGGGGGGCGGCGGCGGGTCTGGAGTTCCCCTCTCCCAAGGTGTGTTGGTAGGTGGTCAAATACTTCTTTTTTTGCTTTGTTTCATAATTTTATTGCATTCCCTCACTGAGCCGCAGTGGTTTAAAGAGAAGCAGAGGGGGTAGTTAAATTTGCAAAATCATCCACAATATGATCCCCAAGTTCCCAATTTATAATATCGTAATATGATATGATGCTCACAAAGACTGTAGGTTGTAGTAAATGTCAGAAATTGCAAAAGTAAATCTTAATTTATTTATTTGTTTAATGATTCCTTCATTGACAAAACTGCTTTTAAGGCAATTTTACTCAGGCAGAATCCTGCAGAGTGTTGAAGCTAGAAAGTAATTGTTTTTTATAAGGCTTTTGAAAATTTGTGTAAGTATGCAATTAGTTTTTATGTTTTCCCTGGCATCATCTTGCCGGTAAGTTCTGTTTTTTGTTTGCCTCTCACATGAAAGTAGTGAAAATAATATGCATCTTGTAGATTTACTAGATTTTTTTTGCTTTGCTCTTGAATGTTTAATAAAAATCATTTAGACTTCAGGTTGAATCAAGTACTGAGGGTATATGTTTAAGCCCATTTTTTGCATATTGTGCACTGCATACATCTTTTAGTGTGTTTTAGATTTTAATAATTTTTGAAAGTCTTGAATCCTGTGTCATTAAATTTCTTTTGTGTTCAGCTGAATGTGGTTCTTCAGTGACTGGAAGACAAGGTGTCCTCCTTTCTCCCAACTATCCTGGTTACTATGGGAACAATCATGAGTGCATCTACTCTATCCAGACCCAACCAGGAAAAGGCATCCAGCTCCGTGCTCGAGACTTTCGCCTAGAGGATGATGATATGCTAATGGTATGTAAGATGGGACACCGAGTCATGGTGAAATCGAAAAGGACTTTCCTCAAACTGTTTTCAGAATGTTAAAAGTACATGTAAATACATGCATGTAAAAGTTGATATTTTAAAAACTTTCATAAATATATATATATATATATATATATATATATATATATATATATATATTATATATATATATATATATATATATATATATATATATATATATATATATATATATATATATATATATATAATGTGTTTTTTTTTTCATTTAATTTTTAGCTTTTATTTTGAACAATATTTTTTTTTCAGTTATTTAGTAGTTTAATAGTTTATTTTTGCAATTTTGAAATTTTTATATATGTGTTTTATGTAAGTGTTATTCTGTGTTTCTATTTTTTAGGTTTATGATGGCAACAGTAACCGTGCCCGCATGCTCGGCATTTTCATGGCTACAGAGCTAATGGATGTGACTCTAAACAGCACATCGAGCACAATGTGGTTGGAGTTTATTAGCAATAGTGAAAACACCAGCAAAGGCTTTGAGCTACACTTTACAAGTGAGTAGCAGATGTGTGTTTACTGTATTGATAATGTAACAGTAATAAAATCCACCAATCGAAAACACCTTAATGTTTTTATGAGGTTTATTGTTTTTGATAGGTGGTCATTAGTTTGATTAAAAAAAGACTATGATTGATTCAGACACTTTGATTCTGAACATTTTTCAATTTTATTTTTAATATGATTTAGATCAGTTTTTTTTTTTTTGCTTTTTTTATTTATTTAAATGTGTTTTATTAGCACATTTTGTAAAAAGTTTTAGCTAACTTCTATTGTTATGTTTTTGTGGTTTATTCATTAAATAATTTATAAAACCTTTTTTAAAACAAAACCATTAAAACTTTTTCTATTAAAACTGAAAATTGTAATTTGTAAATTTTCTGAAAGATTTATTTGAAAAAAAGACAAAAAATAAGACTTCAGTGTAGCACGTTCGCCTCTCAGCACTAGGGATTCCCGGTTCGAATCCCCATCTGGGTGGAGTTTCCATGTTTTCCCCGTGTGTTTGTGTGGGTTTTCTCCGGGTTCTCTGGTTTGAGTTCTATTGAGTTTTTACTTTTTCTTTTTTTTTTTTAATAATACAACCCTTCAGGCTTTTCATGGTTTCTGTCCTTCATGTTTACAAACTTTACCAGATTTCCCCTGACCAAATCATTTAATGGATTTTTTGAAGGTGTTCTAACCTGTATAAAATAGGTTAGTTTTCATTTTCATATTTTTAGCATCCATTTTTTTGTGTGTACTTTGTATTTTTATTCTGTTATTATTATGTATTACTGTGATTTTAGGGACATTTCTTCTTCTTTTTTTTTTTTTTACTTTGTTTTGTTTCTAAAATGAACCCTCCTTCATGCAACTGTGTTTATGCAGAATGAGATGGAAGTGTTATGTATTTAAAAGAAAACATTTGTTTTTCCAAGTCCTAAAATAGCTGTATAGTAAAGCCACAATAAAAGTGCAGTTCAAAATATATAAACAAATAATTTACAATTTTAATAAAAATGTTTAGAAAATGCTTTTACCGTGTGTAGTTAGTTTTCTACATAACTTCTGACTTGTAATGTTCTCATTTGTAAGTCACTTTGGATAAAAGCGTCTGCTGAATGACTAAATTTAATGTAAATGTAGTTACCCTGATATATTTTAGTCAATAAAGACATCTGACTTTAAAATTTACCTCTATGACCAAGAAAAAGATATCAGAATGCTTATTATAAAGCTATGGTGCTGGTGCAATTAACAAAAAAAAACATGAATGTAAAGAACAAAAATCAATCTTTAAAGAGACGAAGACTGCCACATAAAGGTTATTATTTATAGTCTTCATGTTGCCACACTGTTTAAAGTTTTCATGAGAATATTTTTAGTTTGATCAGAGGAATGATCTGCAATAGGCACAATCTGAAATGCTGTACTTTTTGACTGCCATTCACTCACATGAACATAAAGCATCTGTCATTACTGGAGGATCAGATCACATACATGCCTGTCATAATATCTTTGAACCTTTCTTCAATCTTATACCAGTTCTCTCCATAGCAACCTGAGGTGGACATGAATAATACAGGGTTCAATGGTGGCAGCACACATATTGTCTCATGCATGAGCAAGATCTTCTGTGTGTGACGTTGCTTCAGGCAACTTTTTCAATTCCCTATTCTCCTTCTGTTCCTGTTAAAGGGTTTTAATCTTGACACATAATGACTACATAAAGTGGCATGGAGACAATGTTTCAGTTTATATGAAAACTGAGTTTCTCTTTTCTTCACATCTATTTTACAGGTTTTGATTTAGTGAAATGTGAAGATCCAGGGATCCCTCAGTTTGGTTATAAGCTGGAAGATAAGGGCCACTTTGCAGGGAGTACTGTGTCTTACAGCTGCGACCCTGGTTACACTTTAAAAGGCCCAATGATGTTGACATGTCTCAGGGGTGAAAGAAGAGCCTGGGACAGTCTCCTTCCACAATGTGTAGGTAAGCTGTGTCTACCTGAAAGTGCCTATATACACATACATGTATACAGCTTCTGGTTGCCCTGAATTTCCCTTTGTCATCAGTAAAGTATCTAGCTCTATCTAGTACTTCGAAAAAATCAAAATGTAGGATCTCTGTGATGTGAAATGACACCGGTTTATTATAACAAAACCTGGTTTCTTGGCTAAAAATGTTACAAGGTCTGATTAGTAAAAATAAGCAGGTGAATAAAATATATCAGGATATTCTAAAATGGTAATATCAAACACAACAGCAAAGCCACAAGTACAATAGAAAAGCAATTTGTGGGAATTGCAGCACTTCATAAAATGACGAGCTTTTAAAAAAATGGCACCAGTCTGTCACCTTTTATAGTGCATTTAAATCATTGTTGATGCCTACTAATGTGAATGACACAAGATCATGCTAGGCCTGTACTGCCAGATTTAGAAAATACCCCTCCCAATTTTAACGCGACACATTTTGCATTTAGAGAGATACAATCAGATGCAGGAATGACAAATTCCTTTATGGTGATGCCCATAATGGAAAAGACTGTATTATAATGAAATATGAGGTGGATTTGCTATAAAGTAGGTCAGACTGTCTAGATTTTTTTGGTGACTTGATATAATTCCGCTGTCGCAGACAAAATGCTGATCTGGAGTACATGTTTAAAAGTCACTATAGATATTTCATGTCCCCTGATCATACGGTAGAATAGCTTGTACAATAGATGGTTGGTTTTTTCAAGCAAGCTGCCTGACATGTCAGCAGTACTTAAGTTGAGCTAAAACTTTTGAAATATCCATCAGATTACAGCTGCTAGCATCAAGTCTTTATTTTTAAACATGTTTTAAAATTTTAAAAAGGACTCTATTGTTCAGAATATTAAATAGTAAAATATGTTTATATTGAATAGAAGTGTTTTTTTAATTTCAATTACCGAAGTTGTAAAAACCAAACAGATGGACTGAAAGGAATATTTTATTAACCAAAATTATTCAGCCACCAGCATCCTGTAGGCAGTGCCCTGTGAACATTGATGATGGAATAAAGGCTTCATCACTGCATTTTTGAAAATCAACCCCGGTCCTTCAATTGCTCCATGGTGGTCCTATGGGTCTTCTTAGCATTAGAGAATGCCACTGATTCAGTATGAAAGGGCCTTACTCAGTTTAGTTTATGTTGTGCACAATCCTAAAGATGTTTGGAGTTTAGGCCCTGTGATGAAGTTTATAACACCACAGGCCAGGTTTGTGTGTGTATATATGTATGTAGTGTATTTATGTAATACACTTCATGTATTTGTATTACAGGTATTTTAGGTTTGCTTTGTTTCTTTTCCCCAAATGACAATGTTTGTGTAAAGTCTTAAATCTCACAGTCTGATTCAAGAAAAAAATATATATATATATATATATTTATATATATATATATATTATATCCGATTCATGTTGTTGTGGATCGGCATGTAGACCACTAACATTTGTTATAGATTTGATTTATATTTGCTTGTTTTCCATTTTAAGTCAGAAGGTTTGAAATTATCATATTATCATACAGTCCATAACAAAGATGCTGATAGAGGAGGTGCATATAAAGGCTAACAATATGCAAATCTAATCCTGAGGGACACAGTGACCCAGTGGGTAGTGCTGTTGTCACATAGCTCAGCGTCCTTGGTACAAATTGTTGTTCCAGCTGCTGTGTGGGTTTTCATGCATGTTCACCTTGTGTCTGCATTTAGGTGAACATAATCAATTACCCCATAAAGTGTATTTGCATCCATGTGCTTCTTCAAATAGATGTATGCATGTGTGCACAGTACTTCAGAATGGACTGGCATCTTAACATAAGCATCTGCCCTGTGACTCTAAATTGAATTAGCCAATAAGATGATGAATGTATAAATAATCCTAAGCGAAAGGTGTGTTTAGAGGAAAGATATAGCAAGAATGTGCATATTCAATCAGTTTACACTGCAATGCAGTGTTTTTTTTACCTAGATCATTGTACTTGGCTTTTGAAAAGAGATATGTATGCAAACTAATGACCCTATTTTTTCAGCAGGCTAAAAGTCATATATTTTTCCCTTGTAAAGGCCGAACAGAAAGGGGGAGAATAGGATAAGAGGGAGAAAGGGTAGTGTGTTTTCATGACTTGTGAAGCAGGTCATCTCTACTGTTGAAAACGATGGGTTTGTTTTGAGGTGATTTATCACCCTACTGTCTAAACTCAGAAAACATTCATCTAGTAGTGCCTCAGAAAAGGAACAAGAGAAAAGGGAAAAGAAAACAATCATATGTGGTATAAGAAAAAAAATAATATTCAACTACACAGATTTTGAAGTTAGTTTTCTGTCACTGTCTGCTTAATTAATTATAATTAAGATAGAAATAATAGAATAGAATTTCTATGTGGAAATACATTTCTTACATGGATTTGTAAGCAAATCAAAAGTGCTAACCTAATTTCTAAAAAAGATTTTTAAAAATGCAATAAAAACTAAAAACTGCAATCGATGACTTATTACACAGTCTGCCATCGCAAGCAGTTCAACCTTTCAAAATTTAAAACTTGATAAGATCAAACGTGGAACAGATTGGATGGAAATTAAGTGGCTTTTTCAAAAATTTGACAAAAACTTTTGGAAAAAAAACCTCACACATGCAGTACCAGTCAAAAATTTGGACACTTAAAACTTTAACAA
>JAFMOD010000936.1:1322805-1347950 GCA_019802435.1 Corydoras maculifer
TGACCACCCTTTGGCAAAATTTTTCTCCCACATATTTGATGGTGGATTTTTCTTTCAATAACATACCAGATCTGTGAAATCACCCCTAAGCCTACTTTTTAACAAGTGTATGCCATGGCTATGACATCCTAAACTGTTCCTTAGCGTTAAACCTATTAAAAACACTGTAAATCTTTAAGTGCCTTTCCATAGTTCATTATTACAGAGATCTGCATAAACCATTAGGGTCAAAAATAATGTTCCACCTGGGAGATGATCTCACTTTTATGGCAGCACAGGAAGAGACTTCATGTGCCTTTAGTGTGAAGGAATGAATGTATACACCTGCCTCACCCTTGGCGTTGTTGCATGGGAGTACTGTATGAAGAGGCATCAATTTGATCTGTGTCGCCTTAGGAAGAGTGAGATGGGTTGTGAGGAGCTCACTGCTTCCTCATGCATGAAACTCAAGCTGTGGTGCCTGCTGGCCTCTACCTGCTGACAAACTTGTGATTTGTGCCCCATGGCACGACACCACCACCATTTCTCCCACGAGATGGATGGCTATGCCGAGCGATGGAGATATTACTGAAACCCTATCAGTGATATTAGCCAAAGGAAATGTGCTCTCCCCAGGATGGTCTGATTGCCGGCCATAATTTACGACTGCGTCATGCTGCCTATCGCTTACAAAGCTCGACTCCATGTGAAATCTATTATTTTAAAGCAGGAAGTCAGACTGGCCTTGGCCACATGACAATTCATCATATTCAGTACACTGTGTCCCATTCCCTGCTGAGAGAATTGTGAAATTTCCTGCAGTGCGGTCTGCCTATGGCTGGAACACCCTACTCAGATCCTGAAATTTAAAGGATTATTTAAGCTGCTCTCACAAGGACATATATGCCCTTAAATTGTCTCAAAGTTGTACAATCTTTTGTATGATGTGTTGTATGATAATTTTTTTCTATGACATGTCCATGAAATAAAGCCATACTTGATTTTGTGCATTGGTAGTGTTCTATTCCCAATGCTTGCTGTATGTATAAATTCAGTTTATTTTACCTGCAGTCACCATATTAGTTATACCATATTTTGTACCCCAGGTCTGTTAAGCAAAGAATGCAAAAAATGAATTAAAAAAATCGCTTCCATCATATTCTGCAATGCATACATAATTTGGAACATGATGCGTTTTTTATTTGTGTACATTTTTCTTCTGCACTTCACGGAATCCTCTGAAATCCAAGGTTGTGTTATAGTTGTAATAGTAATATTGCTACACGCGAGCTTTGTTGTTTTGTCATCGTTGAGAAGAAGTGCAAACCACAATGTGATAAGACCACTATAACGTACATTTGGTGTATGTGTGAATTAATCTGTATATGTGAATTAATCTATGGACAAAGTTTAAAATTGCATTTATTTAATGCTTTTTTTATTATGTAGAAGAGACTCATTTGAAGTACTGTACTAACCAAATGCTTTGAGATTTAACTATTAATGTGGCTTGCATCTCAAATGCATCTCAGAAGCCACCATAAGTGACTTTTGCTTTTAATAAAAGACCTTATTTTACTGGGATGCAGAGAAATAATTTAATAAACAATTACTGCTCATAATTAACACTTTCCTCATGAACCTAAGACTTCTTTAGACATTGTTTAAATAATTTCCAAAGTATATGTTCATTTATAAATTAATTATGTGCAATATTTATGTTTACTTTCATGCTAGTTTTTGCATTGATGTCTAAATTTACTGTAAAACACAAGTAAAATTCAACTCTCTTTTAAAAGAAAAAATAACAAGTGTGAATTTGGTTGCTTTTGCTTGTCTTTGTTTTGTCACGAGGACTCGCTAAAATTAAGTTAAATCTGAGCCTCAAAGCGTACATAAAAGACAGCTAGGTTAATCCTTTGCTTTCATGCAGAAAACATAATTAAATGGCAGATTAAAAAATGACACAGCCCCATGGACCATCCCAATAATGCACATCAAATCCCTTATTCTACAAGTTTCACACTGTTCAGATGTGTTGTAAAAATATGTGTATGTGTGTTTGTTCTTTAGCGGAGTGTGGTGGGACAATTAAGGATGAACCCTCGGGTCGGATCCTGTCTCCTGGTTACCCTGCACCTTATGAGCACAATCTGCACTGTGTATGGACCATTGAGGCTGCACCTGGAAGTACAATTGGGTCTGTATTTATCCCTTGATCGATTCCTTATATTGCCAGTAACTTTCAGGTTTGAAAGATTACCTATTTAACAATCTAAGAAGGATTTTAATTTAGCTGTCTTAACATGTCTCCAGTTTTCTAACTCAAATAAACTATAAATTGTGGCATTCAATGTGTAACATCAGTCTGCAATTTGCTTGCAGCATGTGGCTTCTAGCACATGTACTTGCATTTCTTGAAGTTGTTATATTTGTTATAAGAACATATAAAAACTAAGAAGACATTACCATTTTGGCTGTCCTAGATATAGACCTCTGTCATCCTCCTATAAAGAGCCACTAATAAATGAACATGCTCTTTCTTTAATTGCTTCTCATTTTGCCAACATAATTTTGCATGAAAACTTATTGCAGGGCCTTGTATAATTGGAGCGCAGTCCTAACAGTGCTGTTTATCAGATGCCTCTCACTGTCCTTCAGACGTACTCTGGACCACTCCCAGACTTTTCTTACTAATGCATCATCAAAACTTGATTTTCAATTTGAGGTCAGACTGTGCTTTTCAAAGCTGATTAATCTTAGTCCAGCAAACCAGGCTGTGTAAATGTTCAACCCTGCATAGTTTAGTTTGACTTCTAAATCTCTGCTATCAAGGAAACTGGATACTACCATTATTAGGAATTGTTTTAGGAATTTAAAAAATAAACGTATCTTAATATCAAAAGAGGATATTTCTCTTTTTGGCCATTTTTAGATGAAAAAGGCAATTGGAAGAAAAATCGAAAGTGACACAAGAAATGATGGAGGTTACATAACCTCGTGTTTGCTCTCTCCTTGTTATCCAGCAACTGTCATTTCTCAGCGGATTTTAAATGACCTGAAATCAAGCACCTTGTCCTGACAAGATATGAACAAAGTAGATACTCTCAAACAAGATCAATAACTATTTATCCCAGTTGTACAACAATGTAGTAAGCACCATAGTGCACAAGTATTTAATCAGCTTAGATATAGTTGTATGGTACATATTTTACAAACCTTTAAATGACTTTTTTGATCATCTTCATTATTATACTCTTATTTTTCAAGTTATTTAAAAACTGATCAAACATTATATATATATATATATATATATATATATATATATGTATAGTGTTGGTGTTCTGTTGGTGTCCCTACACACACACACACACACACACACACACACACATATATATATATATATATATATATATATATATATATATATATATATATATATATATATATATATATATATATATATATATATATATATATATATATAGGTAGGGACACCAACAGAAAGGGGGGAACAAAACAAACAAGGCTAACACCGAGATAATACCTAAAACTAAATACAAAAAACACCCAGTCACGTGCACAAAATAAACCAATCACCCAATGGAGACAATGAGTACATTAATGAGGGACAGGTGCCCCAGGCACCTGTGACAGAGAGCTTATTTCCAGTGGATATTTTAGCTTTTTTTTCCACTGTTGCTTTAGCACACTCTTTGGGGTTTTAAGCCTTAGAGAATTTGTAAAGCCTCTTAAGGATAACTTCATGTTCTAAATTGTTTAATTTCATTTGAAAATACTATTTTAAACTTTAGAATTATTTTTCTTTTGCACATTTTATTTATGTTGGTGCTGTTTCAGTGTTTAATTTTTGCAAATGTTAGATAGTCACTTATTTGCTAAAGTGAACAAATGTGTGCAAGACCACCAATTTACTTAAATAAACTTGGTATTAACAAAGCTAACTGTAGCACTGCATGACAATGAAGCATGAAGGGGGGAGTTCAATATAGATCGGTTGCTTCTACAGGGTAGTAACTTGCTTGCGCTTTGCTTGCATTAACGGTGTTTACACAACTTAACTCTGACAAAAAATATAAAAGAAAAAAATCAGTTTGTTATATTTGTATGCAGCCATAAAATACATTATTAACATTAAAATTGTCTTATGTTTTTGCTTTAGATATTATTACTCATAACCTGGTTAGCACGTCCCGCGCTGAGGATCCAGGTTCATATCTCAGTTTCTATGTTCTCCTCATGTTCGCATGAGTCCTTTTGGGTTCTCCATTTTTCAACAACAGTAAGATTGGGATTCAATTAATTGGCTGCTCTTAATTGCCCCTTTCTTAATTGCATAGGAGTATTTGGCTGAATTAATTATAGTTGCCTGAATACTTTAGGTTTAAGTTAAATTTCGCATTTATTTCATGGTTTGTAAATGCAAAAATACTGTCCTTTTTTCATTAGCCATGTTTTGTAACTGTGAATAAAGCTGCTATTCTCTGCATGTGTAGGATGTCAGCACAATAATGACAATATAAGTGATTTCACTTTATTTGAGGTTTAGCTACAGTCAGACTTTAGCTCATTGTTGTAATTCCTGGTATACCTTGTTGTAGAATAACAAAAGATCAGTTTTTATCTGTGTGTCTATGCATTTAATTACTTTGCGAATTCCAAAGGGATTCATCTGATTTATTTAACAAAATGATCACATATCTTAAATAAATCAGATTTGGTCAATAATCCAATCAATGGTGCATTTCAGTAATCTGATAATGAGAAACTCTGTCTGCTTGAGTCAGTCAGTAAGTGGATTTCTCATTAGTGTAAAAAACTGCCGGGAATGGATGTAGCAAAAATGTTAACATCACCCACCCACTAAAGATTTTGTTGTTAGGTCAGAGCTGGTAAACATTAGTGTGTGTGTGTATATATGTGTACCGTGTATATATATATATATATATATATATATATATATATATATATATATATATATATATATATATATATATACACACATATATGTATACATATACATATATATACATATATATATCATATATGGAAAGTAAACATACATACAGTATATTGTGTGCACTAGGGAACAAGGGATAGAGTAATACGAAGAAAAAAAAATTCCTAACCTAATTGGTTAACTTCTTAAATACATAAATATTTGTGTAATGAACCAGTATATTACCTTAAAGATAATTATTTATTTAAATAACATGTAACAAGTTATCCGTATGGCACACGTTTAGCTTAATTGTCAGCGGATTCATGGATTAATCAATGGATTGGAATTGGTTGTTTCATCAGTTGGATAAAATTCAAAAATTCTAAGTCAAAATGGCAAATAATCACATAACTACCTGACTTTATGTAGGGTACATTTGTGAAACCTACTACAGGTATAGGTACAGTCAAGGAAGTATATTTGTATGTATTTTTTCTGCACATTGTCTTGTGAAACAATTCATGTTATAAATATTTTAGTTGTTATTGTCATAAAAAATGAAAAAATGTAAAGTAGTAGTATTAACAGTAATTGATTTTTGTCATTGGTACTGTTTGTATGAATGAACATTTCTAAAAATCATTAGATGTAAAATCCTGCTTTAATCAAAGTGTAATTAAAAGCTCTCTTCGTGTTTGGGGCTTAACCCCAGTGCTGTAAGGTATGCATACATGCTTTTGATGCTGCCTTGCACAATTAATTATTCAAGATCATTTGCAATGCATTAGGACTGGAATGACTAGCTCTAATTCAGGGGCTCTAATAAGAGGTGTGTGTGTGAGAGAGAGAGAGAGAGAGAGAGAGAGAGAGAGAGAGAGAGAGAGAGAGCGAGAGAGAGAGAGAGAGCACAGCATTGGACTAAATAGTATAAAAACTGTTAGTTTTGGGTAAAGGACTGATGTAAGAATTAACACCAGAGACATTTGTGTGTAATGCACTGGAATGACCATTTCCCTCATGGAGAACTTTGAATATTGAGGAATTCAGGGTATTAGTGCCAGGATTAGGATAAAATGTTACACTATGGGAATGCAACACACTACAGGACTTACAGAAGAGGAGAAGAGCATGTCTCAACCCTTTTTCATCTCCTCATCACAGGCTCATCTTTACCTCTGATCCAGCAGGGTTTGGTAAAGGTGATAATTACCTTCAAGAGCCACTTTTGATTGACGGACTCAGTCACTCATGCACACACACATTTCAGAGCTCCAGTGTTTCCCAGGCGTGTAGGATTAGACAGTTGGTAAACTCGCTGTACCGAAACCGGCTTTGCACGCCTGAGTCAGAGCTCAGAGGATCCAGAGGCTCATCGACAGTCATGACGGAAATCTTACTCATCCTATCCATAGCCACACATTTACACCCTTCTTTTTTACTCTTCTGTTCATGTCTCAACTTGTCTCATCTTATCACGTTATCTAATCTCATCACTTTCTGTTCCCTTCGCTTCACTTTTCATATTCAAATTTTTGTCTTTCCTTTGTTTCGTATCTTTTACATTTTTTTTCTTAATAACATTTTGGTCTATATAATCAGTTCAGTTCAGACTCACAGCCACAAATTTATTAACAGATTCACAATTTATGACCACTTCATTTTACCAATTTCACATATCTTTAGACTGCAAAAATCGGAAACTTATCGGAAATCCATGCAATAATGAGACCATCATGTAAACAATTAATTTAAAATTATTTGAATTAATGCGAATTTAGATGTTCTTCTTTTACGGGATAGGCATCAAAATTCCATGGAGGCTCAGATTGTAAAATTGATTCAGAAAGTTTAATCATTCTCAAGCATAAATTGTATCCATCGGAGTCCTTATGAAAGTGTTTGGGCAGTGTTTTCAATACAAAATTACATACAAAAAATAATGGGAGTCATAATGAATTTAAATGCTGTAAAGTGATGAAACATCGAAGAATCCCATAATTAAAGCTAAAACATTCAACCACATTATTTTCTGGTACTTTTTGTTTGAACAGGAAGTGTATATTCTCTTTCCATGTCCTATAGTTTGTTTGTTTTTTCTGGTCTCCTATCCATCATTATCTATTATCATGCCTTTCCTTCCTTTCATGTATGCCGAATCTCGTTCTCTCATTCAGTTTAACCAGTATCGTCTCTTTTGATCACTGTTTTCTTGGTTTCTTTTGTTCTGTCCTGTGGTTGTAATGTCTATTCTCATCCTCTTCTGTCCATTTGGCTCTTCTTCCCTTAATATCATTTGCTTTTGTCCCACCCCCAGCTCTGGAATTAGGATGTGAGTTAGCACTGCTGTTTGCTGACAGTCTGTCTGAACAGATCCACAGATCCACAGCCTAGTTAGGAGAAATGAGCTACAGGCTGATTCACACAAGAGATGGGAGAAGGCAAGATCTATTAAACAGTGTGACAAGATGAACAGTACAGAATGACTTAATGGGGACTGCTAAAAGAAATGGAGCCCATTGTTCATTCCACCTGTCATTCATTTAACATTATTGCATTTTCAATGTGTTTTGTATGGGCTTTGGCATCTTGTATCTAGGACATTGTATGTTTCATGTGTGAATTTAGCAGGAAGCATCATGTTATTAAGGCAGAGAATACTTATGCTTTCTGATGCCAGTCCCTAAGTAAACACCTGTTCTGCTCTATCATGGGAGCTTTTAGTTGTGAGCTGTTCTGTGAGATACTGATGAGCCTACAGATTGAATAAAGTGGACCCAGGGGGTCAGATGTACTGATTCAGCTCAGAGGCTGCTATTTATATTCAACCAATCTGCCAGGAATGTAAATTAAAATGGCTATCAATAATGCGCTAGCCCTATTGTATCAGCAAAATAGGCATTTTTAAGTCTTCCTTTTCTTCTCTAGACCTGACAAAAATAGATTTTGTGCTGTCCATGAAAGAAAAAAAAAGTCAGTTGTAGAAGTTTTAATATGTTAATTTTGTGTAATTGTTTTTATAAATATGTTTTTTATTGTCAGAACTGCCTTTGCAAATTCATAATTGTCCTCTGCCTGTCAAGTTTCATCACTACTCATGTTTTGTTCATCATTAAAGCAATTTTGAATCACAGGAAGAGCAAAAATGAACATTTTTAAATAGTGGCTGATAGACTTTTTTAATCTAGCTTTAATTGTCTTTCCATGTTCTTCCAATGTTTGCGTGGATTTTCTCTAGGATCTGTACTAAAACCTGGATGCAAGGTTAATTGGCTGCTCTAAATTGTCCCTAAATAATTTGTGTTTGCATGAGTATGTGCCCAGCAATGGATTGGCGTCCTGTTCTGGGTGTATCTGCCCAGCGCTTCAACATTCTCATCTGGGTTTGGGAAACACCCCTGTGACCCTATTATAGGATTAAACGATCAAGGTGATGAGATAGCGTTATCTGTGACACTGTGCTACACAAGACATCTTAAACAGACCACTACAACTTAATTTTTATCTATAATCTTTCGCTAGGTTTCTGGTTTTGCTTGCAAGTAGAGATTATTTACTCATTTATTTTCTAATTTGATTCCCAATCAAGATGACAGTGATTGGTAGAGCAAATCCTAATGAACACACATTAAAAGATGAGCGACAATCTGGACGTACTGCCATTTCATTGCAGGGCAGATACACATACACCATGAAGCACACATTCACACCAATTTCTAGATTAACTTCTTCAGTGTTTTTGTGTTCCTCTGTGGGAGGAAGGTAGATCTCCTGGAGGAAACCCATGCAAACATAGTGACAAATACACAAAATGCTTACAATCTAAAGATTCCATAAAATGGAGATTTATATTAATGTCTCTTTGCACTGCAACAAACTGACACTTTTGCAACCTAGAAAATGAGTAATGAATGAATTTGGAGTTGCCTGTAAAGAAAATGTAGTGAATTATTGGGAAAATGAGAAATGGATTATGGATTATCAATTATTTCTAAATGAGAAATGGAACCATGTTTTATTTTATATTTGTTAATTGATTAGCTATGTTATTGTATTAGATACATGTGTACATATCTTTATTGCTTTGCTTTAGTCAATAATTGCTTAACCTAGGCTATATATGCTTTAGCCATTGAGACCTGTAATTTGACTATCACTCACCAATGTACTTGTCGAATAATTTACATTATTTCTTCAACTTCTAATGCTCTGTCTCTTTGTGTGATTTCATCTCCCTTTTTCTCTTCCACTCTTCTAGTTCTAGCTCTCTAATATCACAGTACTTCACTTCTTAAAGCAGCTGCAACCTCGGACCTTTGTGCTCAGTGCTTTAGCGACACTTTATTTATTTCATCCTCATGTTTGCATTTGCCATCTGTCATTGAAACCTCTTTTCAGCCTGTGCATCAATCTCCCTTTTTCAGTTTACCTAGTGGACCAAGTGTCACTGTCAGAGTCCAGCTGTTCCCTTGCTGGCATTATTCCCCATGTACCTTCATCTCAGTAGCAATAAAATATCTCGGAAAATGGGTTTGGGATGCATCTCTGCAGAGAGCTAAATCTGTACAAAGTCATCTCAACAAGCATGCAATTTTCATTCTGTCAGCATAATCACACTTTCATTTTATCTCACCCTCTGATAGATGATGGTAATGCATTTCAGAAAGGGATTCTCATCTTTCCTTTGTTTTTATGCCCGTGTATAAATATCACACTTTGTGTTTGTGTGTGTTCAGCTTGCACTTTTTGGTGTACCACACTGAGGAAGTACACGATGTGCTGCGGATCTGGGATGGGCCTCAGGAAGGTGGGGTGCTGCTCAAAGAGCTGAGTGGCTCTACTCTCCCCCCAGACCTCCATAGCACCTACAACACAGTCAGTCTGCAGTTTACCACTGACTTCTTCACTAGCAAACAGGGCTTTGCTTTGCAGTTCTCAGGTGAGCTCTGTTAGAGGAATGTGACACTATAGTGTGACCCTTGAAGGCACATGTGAAAAAGAAAAAAAGGCGCAGCCAGTATTCATGCGCAATAATTAAATTAATTTATGCTGAGAAATATTTCCAGGCATTTTATCATCCTGTTTACTTGACTAAATAATTTATCCATGCCTGTAACTCCCAGGCTTAAATTGCACATCATTGAGAGATTATTGGTTCTTTTTGAGCTATTAGAAAATTCAGGATTTAAACAAACAAATAGAAAAAAATTTAGTTGTTTCCAAAATATATATCTGTCTAGGCTTTTATTATGTAACTAAAACATTCTTCTAAAACATTCCTATAAGACTGTACATCCTGATTTATTTGGGATAATGCAACGGAACCAAAATTTGGATCTTGATGTTAAGTAATCAGTGGATAATTATAATCACTCCACACTATCTGCTTTTAATTTTGAAGCTAAAAGCAAAATTAGTAGACTTTCAAGATCTTTAAACAGTTTTTTTACCTTCCCAGTGTAGGAGGTTAAAGATTTAAGCTGTTATGGGTTATACATCAAGGAAGGTATGATTAATTTTAGTAAATTCTGCATTATCTCCATATGACAATCACACATAACATTACTGTACTGGTTTCATTACTGTACCTGTTTTCCCTTTATTTTAGATTTAAAGTTAGCATTTTATTAATTATTGTTATCTACATATATATGTGACCAGAATAGGTCTAATATTTGTAATTGTTTAATTTTTATAGTTTAAATGTAAACTACATTCATGTAGTGCATGTTTGTTTCATAATTAAAAAAATGTTTTGAAAATCCTTGAATACTGACTGTGACATACACTTAAATATCAAATGTGACTGACTACACAAAAAGGCCCTAGAGGGATGCAGTTATCTAATTAGGCTCCATCGTTTCCAGCAGTAAGGAGTTCTGCAAGAACAGCTGGAAATAAAACAGTCTCAATCTGTGACTAGTCTGGAAGAGATTGGGATCTGATTGGTTTCAGCCAGCACAAATGGCATGAAAGATTTGAGTGACAACGCTGTGCCCCTTCAGTAGATTTCCATCTGTTAAGTTTCACGCCACACCTGTGCGATGATGGCTTTCCTAGAATGAGAATAACAGATTGCAGATTATGAACGTGGATCCCTGTGTCTCCACTAAATGGAGAACTTTAACTGTGAGTTTGGAGGCGCTCTGACCCCAGCTGATACTGCCTCATTCAAATTAATTCAAAGCAAACCTGAACAGAAGCAAATTGCTAAATTTTACACGCAAAAATGTGTTTTTATTCTTTTTTATTCACAAAAAATGGCCAGTATGCTAAGAAATCATTTAATAGTTATCACCCTGCAATTAAACCAAACATGGGAGAATAAAAACTGACTTATTTCCCTGTTTTTGTCATCCAAGCTTTTGGGACATGTTCTAAATTCCTGCTTAGCATTTAAAAATAGAAGAAAAAGGTACATAGTAGAGTACATCAGTGTTTTTCACACATTAAAAGTAAAAGACATGCTGTGAATCTTCAAGATGTATTAAAAAAAGTTTTTTTTTTTTTGTTTTTTTTTAACTTTTGAGATCTAAAGTTGAGGGGAGTTTAAGACATTTATGTGAGGAATCTGCACAGATGTTTGAATAAATAAGAATATGGAATAAAACTCTGTCGACTGGAACTAATGTGCGCTCCCAGGCTGAAGAATCACAGAGCTCAACACAAGGCTAATCTGTCTGCTCTGTAGGACTATGATCCTCCAGAAACAGCAGCACCAATGTGCACCCTCGGGACGCCGATCCTTTCCATCAAGCTGCTCTCGTTTCTTTTTCATCACCCATTATTTTCCCACTTTTTTCCAACTCGGTGTAGTGGTGCTGTCGCGCTGTGTTCTGTGGATTTAACAGCAAAACACTGATGATGATGATAATGGTAATAATCTCTCAACCCAATATTTTGTACTTGGGTCAATAAATCACATTTAATTACATGACACTAAATGTTGTCAGTTGGATATTCACTGTGGTTGAGTGACTAAATCTTTATTGACTATAACTCATGTACATATTCATTGTCTGGCCATTAAAAAAAAATCATGGGCTCTATATTGTTTGACTGTTAAAAGATAAGATTATTGTTTACCTGTCCTATAGCACTTTTCCGCAAAAACGTAATTAACATCCCAAGCAGCATTTAGTCAAATGAATGTGAAATAATAAAATACTAGCAAGTTGTGAGAAAACCTGCTGCTACAATCTGCAACAACCGCATCCAATCTCTGAAATTACTTTAAAACCAAAGAGATGCATTGGATCACTGAGATATTTATTGCATTATAATAAACATAAACTTGTTTTTTTTTTTTTTTTTTTTTTTTTTTTTTACACCCTTGTAGTTTCCACAGCTACATCCTGTAATGACCCTGGCATACCCACTAATGGCACACGCAGTGGGGACAGCAGAGAACCTGGGGACTATGTGATTTTTCAGTGTGATCCTGGTTATATTCTTCAGGGAGCCAGTAAGATCACTTGTACTGAGATAAACAATCGTTTCTTTTGGCAGCCTGAACCACCAACCTGTTCAGGTGAGAACATTCTGAACATTACTCAGAAATTTGCTTTATCAGTATTGTAGATTCAAAGCGTTGTTGGATTGTATTATGTAGGATCAGATCGTGTACACATAAATAGAGCAGATGAAATGTTGGGAAATTTATGTAAGTAACTTTTAATGGTAATCACTGGTTCCAATGGGTAATTAGAAAGCCTAACTATAGAGCACCATAAGTGAAAAATTTGCATTTGGCAATGTTTGCTGGCTTCTGGGAATGTGAGTTTTTTTTTCACTCCCTAAAGTGGGTGTAATTAACAACCGCTATTAGAGCCTGTAATTAGCTCTAATTAATTATAAAAAGTAGGAATAAACTTTAGGTTGCACTGACCGAATGTGCTCGCTAATGTAACAAAATGTGGCATTAAGTACCAAGAAATGTTAAAGAAGAGATAATGTTAAAATAATTATACATTAAGGCAGAGAAATTAGACTAGAGTAGAAATAAATAAATTGGAAACGACAATGAGCTTTTTATTAACTTAAAAACATTTTTTTTCTTTTTAAAAAACTAAATGTGCTCATAAATATAGGCAAATAAGCAAGCAAGAAAACAGTAGGTTTGTCAAATTTATATTATTGACTCTTTTGTACCTGCTGTCAGTTTTAAAATTAACATTTTTATTTTATTTATTTATTTTATTTATTTATTTTTTAATGTTTCAGCTCCATGTGGTGGGAATATGACTGGACCAAGTGGTCTGATACTATCACCTGAATATCCAGAGCCCTATCCTCATGGCAGAGAATGCGACTGGAGAGTCACTGTTACACCGGACTATATTATCTCTCTTACCTTCAATCAGTATGAAAAGACCTTTGTTATAACAAGCTAAGAAGTAGCATATAACAATCTGTTCACCTGCATCGGTAATGCATGTTCAAATTTATTAACCATTATTTTACTATCTGCATTTCTCTAGCTTTAGCCTCGAGCCCAGCTATGACTTTCTGCACATCTATGATGGGCCTGACTCTCTTAGCCCACTGTTGGGCAGCTTTTACGGAACTGATGTCCCAGAGCGCATCGAGAGTAGTTCAAACACACTTTTCCTGGCCTTCAGAAGTGATGCTTCACTTAGCAGCAATGGCTTTGTCCTCCAGTACACAGGTATGGCAATTTATTAAAAAAAAAAAGTTGTGTATTTGTTTTTGTTTATACATCCATGACTGGGCGCAGATTCTTTCCTGGGCTTACTCACTCACACTGACACACACACACACACTATATAGGGGCAATCTAGAGCAGCAGGTTTACCTTGAGTTCATGTTTTTGGACTGTGAGAGAAAACCGGAGAACCCAGAGCAAATCCACACACACATGGGGAGAACATAGAAACGCTATATTCGTAATTTTTTAAAAATTTTTATTCAGGCTGTGCTGATTGTAATTATTATTCTGTGGTATTAAGTGTTACTGTCTCTAAATGAAGTGATTTAATAGAAAGCTACATCTCATGTGCTTAACCTGAGGCCTGATCAGTGCTTTGCTGTCACAATAAAGGCTCATATCAAATGAGTACAAGTCTGCGTTTGTTGCCTATATGTGTTTCCACTGACCCAACTCTGATTTAGCTTGTTTACTCATTCAGGAGCTACAGTTAAAATAGTAAAAACATCTTCCTTTACATGCTTTCAGATGAATTTACCTATTGACCAGTGGTGTAATGAATCTTCATCATGGTGTCTGTGATGGTTTGTAATAAGTGCAGTGTTTTAATAAGATGCATCTTGAGCTACAAGGCCTGAACTAGTAATTACTAGAGGCAGTTTTGCCATTAATACCAAATAAGGCGGGTATCCCTAGTCAAAATTTGCTTTCAACATGTTATTAACAATTTATCAAAAATAATGCAATATTTACTGAGTTGATGTTTATTATTATGGTAATAAAATAAACCATGAAATTATATACTTAGAAATCCTTAAGTAAATTTTAAAATGTGCACCTTATGTTATTATATAAATAATATAGAGAACAAATCAACTCTATATCTCCATATACTTTAGAAATGTTTTAATATTCTTAATAGTATACAGTATAATTGATACAGCTTATTGAAGCTTTCAGAGTTTGTGTGTCATGACTGCACAAAGTACATCTTTCAACGAGGATCATTGAAAGATGCAGTCATCCCCAGGTGTTTCTTTTGACCTTGATTTTGCGCACATATTACTCTTTTAATATGACCCGTGCCACTTAGTTTGCATACATAAATGTATTTTGTATACTGCATATTGGCTAAAATGTAAATAAGTTTACAAACCCAAAAGCATAAAGAGCAAGGCCAGAAATCATGGTGCTTCATGTTTTGCTCACTAAATTATTCATTTGTTCTTTCATATTGCTGGATCTGTTTCTACAGTTAATTGTATGACTGCTCGTATCTATTGTAGACTTTCACTGTATTCATACTGAACTCACTGAATTAATACTTACACTAGTGAGTGAAACCTCAGTGACTCCTACCTACCCATGTACAGTATATATCCTTATTATAGGCTGTTTATGGTCCGCTAGTTTGTCCTGTTAGAAACATGAGTAAAGTAAATTAATTTACCATAAGAATGATCTTTTTTAGATTAGATTAAAATGTATTGTCATCGTGCATAGAAATTAATCAGATAATAAGCTAATTTATATTTTTTTATAAAATATACATAATGTTGGATAACAGATGGGTAATAAATGAGAATAGAAACAGCAGAATATATAAGTATTGTAGATATCATATATACGTTATTGTGCTGGTTTATGGAGTATAATAGTGCCATGTGCAAGTTTGCTATATGGGTATATTTTTGGACGTTGTTCTGATCTTATGTGCCAAGTATAAAGTGCTGCTAATTGTTTCCACTGTATTGTTTTACCATTATTCAGTGTTATGACTAGTTAGTTTGCCATACTAGTTTGTAGTGAGATTAAAATGAGATTCATGACCTCAGACATTTAGCAGAGTGACATACAGAGGTCACTACAACCTGGATTTCAAGCTATTCAGGGTTAAGAACCTTGCCTAACAGTGGCAGATTGGCAGCACTGGGGTTCAAACCATCTGCTCTGTAGTTCTGCACCTTGAAATCCAGGCCAGTTTTACAACACATTACAACAAGAGTCTGCTGGGTTATAGTGACTGGGTTTTATAGCTAGGCAAAGTGGACTGGTGAAAAGTGTTTTCTCAATCTTGTAGACCAGATGGGATCAATTTTGGTACTTCAAATACTTTAACTTCAAACCATAATCACTACACTAACAATGAAACCCTAATATAGCTCATGTGTTTAGTCTCCCTTTTTTATTTTAATTCGACCTGGCTTGGTCAGTCCCTGCTGTTTTAAGCAAACGCTTTTGGATCAGTCGACAAATGTTGTCAGCCTCTTAACAGGCCAATCAGATTTTACCAAACCTCCAGCTGGGTCTGATTGGCATCTGAGGTGCAGAATGAGAGCCAAGATTCTGCATGCTTGACCGATAGTTACATAAACACACAGGCACATGCATGCAGTCACAACTGTTCTATTATATCTCTGTCCCTTCCCAGATCAAACACTTAAAATGCATAGCACACATGTGCGCAAACACACACATACACACACACACACACACACACACACACACACACACACACACGCAGACACCTGTGTTAGTCATCGAGGCTGAGGCTGAAGTCCAGTCTTAATTACAGGAAAGCTCCAGGCTTGTGGTGTGGGGGTGTACTGAAGCCAGGTGCTCACTAACGTCAGCTGTCAGCCTGCGAGTTGCATGTGTGCTTGGTTCTGTGAAAGAACAGATTGCAAACCTGCCTAAGTGATCTTCTTAGTCATGAAGGGCACAAACCTGTTTCTCTTGTGTGAGTTAACTACGAACACTGTTTCTTCCCTCGAATCTTATATTAATCTCTGTGATATATTTTTTGCCCAAGATGCACTTTCTTTCTCTTCTCATGGGCACATAGGAATGGAAATTGATTTCTAATTTGAAGCCCAAATCTTCTCTCACAGTTGGCTGCTCCAAAGCCCGATCCATGAGTGACTGATCTGTGTAGTCAGCAGGCCCTCGTTCAGCATAGTGTCACTTTCAATCTCTCCTGTATGTGCTTTTAAAAAGGACCGAGTGGAGGTTGAGAGATTCCAGGTGGAAGAGCATCTTTTGATCTTTGTGTGCTGTGTGTTTTAACAGCATAAAACATATAGCTGAATATGAAGAAGCAAAACAATAAATTGTTTAAAAAATAGAAATGTTATATAATAATATAGCAATATATAAATATTATTTAACTTTTCATTTTACACTTGATGAATAAAATTACTGCTTTACTGGTCAGGACATTTGCATCTCAGTGCTGGGGATTCAGTTTCGCAGTCCAATCTTTCGTGTACTCCTCGTATCCATGTGGGTTTCCTTCGGGTTTTCAAGTTTCCTCCAACAGTCCAAAAACATGGATGCATTGACTACTCTAAATTGCTCCTTAATAGTGTGTGTGTGTGTGTGTGTGTGTGTGTGTGTGTGTGTGTGTGTGTGTGTGTGTGTCCACTGTTATATTTGCGGCCTGTCCTGGGTGTATCTGTCCAGTGCCTGAAATTTCTCTCTCTGGATGGGCATAGGGAACCCCCTCTACCATAGTAGAGGATTAAGTGCAAGAGAACGAATGAGTAAATAATAATAATAAATATAATAATAATCATTATTATTAGTAGTAGTAATAGCAGTAATGATAGTGACAGCCAGTTGCCTAAAATGAGTTGAAAGAGAAGCGAAGTGCATTTTTTTTTTATTATTTAATATTTAATCAGTCTTATCTGATTAGCACAGATTTTAACAAACATCTTAATTAACCACCAATGTTTTCATATTGACTTAATATTTTTTGTTACTCTAATCAAGCAAATTTTCTTTCACAGAAAATCCCAGGGAGTCATGTTTTGAGCCAGGTCTGGTCCGTAATGGAACTCGGATTGGCACAGAGTTGAAGCTCGGCTCCACAGTCACTTTCTACTGCGACAGTGGCTATACGTTAGAGGGGGAGCCTTCTCTCACTTGCATCATGGGATCAGACAGCAAACCAACCTGGAACAAGCCAAAACCAGTTTGCATTGGTAAAATTGCTGTATGCATGTTGATGACAGCAAAATATTTTTTAATTTGTAGCCCATATAGTTAATTAGTTTCAGTTTTCTATCACTTTTCTAGTATCTACTTTTCTAATAGGTTCCACAATCAAGATTGAGTTAAAACGAAGCAATTAATTAATAGTTAAAAAATGTAATAAGCTGGTAAATTCCATAGGTTATGTAATATCTATAAAGGCATCTTTGGTATAGGAAAACTCAAGAACACTAGACTGCATTACAAACAGTTGACTAAAGAACTTTGGTGATGTAACTACTTTTTAAAAAGGTTTAATAAATGTAAGCAAATACATCAATTAATTTATTGTCAAATTCTACTGATTTTTTTTTACCATGTTTTGAAATATTAAATCATTATAATAATAATAATAATCATTATTATATCAGGGGTATTTTAACAAATGATTTTATCCAAAGCAACCTTTAAGTATCCCAACTTGATCGTTGGGATTAGGGGGCACGACACAGCACCCTTGGAGCAATAAGGGGTAATAGCCTTGCTTAATTGAATACATTGACAGCTTCAATAGACTTGGATTTTTGAACCCCCAACCTTCAGATTGTTGTCCCATTACCCTATCCACTAGGTCTAGGACTAGAGTAAAAGTTATAGAGCCAGTCAACAGATCTAATCAAAGTTGAATAGAAAGCACGAGTCGCTAAACAGAAAATCTGTATGATAGAGATAAAACTATAACAAGACAAGCCATACCGTTCCATTTACAAAAACTTGCAAAACACATACAGTACTTACTTATGCCAACATACCTCCAGATATTACAGTTATGTGTTGAGTTGCTTTTTGTGCAAGTGCAGGGCACATCTAACCCATGGAGGTTTTTGGAAACATGGCAATTTCACTTTAGCAAACACTGGGGAATTCTACAAGAGCTGCTTTGCAATCAGACAGGGAAAGTAATTTAAGATCAGCAGAATGGAGAAGCAGTGAAGAGGAGATGGAATAGAAAAAAAAAATCAGTGTGTAATGCTCTCTCTTTTTTTTCCACATACAGCTCTGTGTGGTGGTCAGTATTCTGGTCTGGAAGGAGTTGTCCTCTCCCCTGGCTTTCCTGGAAACTACAGCAGTGGCCGAACCTGCCTCTACTCAGTAGTTGTACCCAGTGACTATGGTATGCCAGGCCCACTAAACTAATATTTGCAAACTTTGTGTATTAATATACTTAGAGAAGACGTGCCTAACTAAACCTAAATGACTATTAAAACTTAACATTGACTGTTTTGAAAATGACCTGATCATACTTTAATATTTGGTTGGATTACATTTAGATTTAGAATATGAACATTTGTCATGGGATTGTTTTCAAAACCCAGATTTTATTTATTTATTTTTTTTATCAAAAGGTTTTGTTGCCACTTTATGTCTCAAATTGATTCTTCATACTCCCTCAGCCATGCTTTTAATATTTGAATTTTGAGATATCTTTGCAGTGTTGTAGCATATTTGCACATTCCGGTACTAATTTTAAACTATGGCCACATGACGCTGAGACCTGATTTAACAGCAACCGCAGATTGTAACATTCAAAAGGCAAAACAGCAATTTGTCCATTTAAAAAAATTAAATACACTAAAAAAAATACTTGTTTGTTTAATAATAAAATGCACATGTCATTTGGCATCCCTTGCTGTGTTGCTCTCCCTTGTGTGGCGGAAAATTTTAAATGACAAAAAGCTACCGGGGCTCTGTGAAAGCAGCCATAGCATATTTTACACTAGCAGGTGCTGCCTGACCAAGTGACACCGTTCTCTGCCTCATAAAATTTTGAGGTCATTAGGGCAACTTTTAGAGCCCTGCAGCATCACAGGTACCAGGATTGAAATAATAATATTTCTTTGGCAGAAAGAAGAAATATAAAATTTGCTTTTTTTCTTTTAGTAAAAAAAATTATTTGTCTTTTACATCACAATAATCATATTTTTGACTAAGCAGGCATAAATTTTGCAGTGCATTGCTTGATGCTTTCTTTTTACCTGATACAGAACATCTCATTTGGACCGGCATTACAATTGTCAAGCCAGAAGATGATAAATTTTGAACTTTGACCAAACCCCTGTCTTTGTCTGTTTTAGTGGTTTTCAGCCAGTTTGCCTTCTTCCAGACAGCTCTAAATGATGTTGTGGAGGTTTATGATGGCCCAACGCAACATGCTAGGGTCTTGAGTTCACTCTCAGGATCTCACTCGGGTAAGCATACTCCTTCTGACATGGTGCTGTATGTTAATTATTAGCTACCTTCTTTCACTCACCTACAAACTAATCTTTAATGATAAAATGCACATAATTAATTATATTCTATTCAATGAACTCTTAAATTAATTTAACAATATTTAAAGTTTATTTCACTAAAGAAAATAATAGGAAAAAGAAAAGTCATTGTTTACTGTATAAAGTCTCATTCCATTATTGTAAGACAAGTACAAATGTTGTAATTTCAAGATCTGAGAAGTGACTTGAATTAAGGGCCTTTGTGGGTGACTTACTGGGAATTGCTTCACTTAGCCACACAAACAAAGCACACACCACGAGGAATTAAAAAGCATCTAAAGCAGTCAATTTGGCTAAAAATATAAAGAACCCTCGATATTTATCATATTATGCTTATAACATACATTTATTACATAATAAAATACATTTATTATTACATAAAATGTTTGTTTTGTTGTGGTTGTGTGTGGAAGTTTTGGAACATAGACACCTACAGTAGTTTTATTTTTGTTTAGTTTTTTCTAAATTTAAACATGTCTAATGTTGACTGTTCTTCTAGAAGGGCATTGGCATTGGCATTGTCAGAGAATGACGTTGAATAAAATGTACTGGCTTGCTTTAGTTCAAATTTAAGGCTCTCTGTGGACCATTCAAGTTTTTTTTTTTTCCTCCTTTAACCTCAAAATAAGACTAAAGGAATTATCAAAACCCTGCTCTGAAAGGTTCCAAAAAGCTTGGTGAATAATAACAAGGCTGGGAAATGGGGAAAGTACAGTATGTCCAAATCTACACAATAATAGTTCTAAAACATCATTTCTCAGTGCAACAAATATTTATCTTTTACCATATACAGTTCACCATAATATCACAAAAGATTCAGGCAGCAGAGATAAGATTAGAATTAAAATAGGATAAGGCCAAGTGTAAAAACCCTATGTGAATGTCAAAGGTTTGGGGGTACTTTGAGAAATAATTTATAATTTAAACAGACTTTTGCTTGATCAAGAAATGAACAATTAAATTCTTGAATCTAAAAAGTATACCCTATCCAAATTTTACACAGAAATGCTAACAAAAATAATAAATGTGTTCTGTGGTCAAACTAATCAAAACTTCAGCCTGTTTTTGAGTAAGAAGGTTGCCATATTTTACAAAGATTTAAATGGAGAGGAAAAAAAACATATAGACTGTTACCAGCAAAGTGCCGACAATATGTCAATAGTCAAGGTAGTACTAATGTACTGTTCTAATTTCTGCATTATTTGTTATAATTTAATTTAAAAGTCATATCAGTCAGTGTATGTAAAATGTGATCTGATGGTTTGGCTAGCTTTTTAATGCCAGTCTTACTTGTTTATTTATTTTATAACTACAGATCTATTTAGTTATTTTAATGCAAAACAGACTGTATACTTACTAGAAACACATTGGAATGTATGATGCAGTACCACTTATCAGTATACTGTTCATGTTAAAGTTGTCTGCAAGTTAATATATAAATAATCATAACAAAATATTAAACAGACAATACTGTTACTATAAAAGCTATAACCAAAACAGAACAAATTTTGACACACATCTCTCCTAACAGAGTACGAATGAAATATTTTGCCATATTTATGGCTCAAAAAGTCTTTGGTGCTTCATGAGCTTGTATACATTTCACGATGCTATGAAATCTCATGCTATTTATAGCCTCCATCCTTTGGCAGATTTAAATAGATGAGAGAAGCTTGTTAAACCTCACCCTGTGACTTGAGATTCTACAGTCAGTGCTAAATGTTCACAAATTCTTAATCATCTGAGTGCACTGTAGCCGAGAGGAGGAAATCCTGAATTTCTGTATTTAACAGACTGGATGACTCATAAAGGCAGAGTTAAGGAGGAAAACTTGTGCAGAGTTAAATGGAAATGGCTCATCCATTCTGGTCTGCATTTTCCATGGCTTAGAACCTTGTTAACATTAACTATAAATGATTAGATGCCCTGTGGAGGCAACTGACACACAGTGAGTACTGGAACAGAACAGTGTGTCCTTGGTGACTTCTGTCCATAGGTACACACAACCATTTTTCTATTGGACTTTTTGAAATCGATTGTGTTTGGATTAAGATTGAGAAAGCTTCAGCACAGTTACGCTTGATGTACAGTACGCACTCCTCCATGCCTCCAAATCAGTATAAAATCAGCCAAGTGTATAGAGTCTGTTGGAAGTAAGCCTTTGCTATCAAGAAAAGTAAACCGAGCATTGTATAAGAAAAATGTTTGTATATTGAGAACAAATATGAAAACTTGGCATCAGTCATGAATGGCTATGAACATTACTTGTATGCTGCTTTGCATACAAGTAGCTAAAATTATTTATTTATTCACATTGCTGTTTCAGAAGAAAACCATTATCCAAGGTGTTATTCTTGTCAGTCTATTTCAGTTCTCTATTGCCAAGATTACCACGTCGTTGCTGAATTGCAGGTCCACTGATAATTGTTGTGGAAATAAACTTCAGGTGTAAATAAATCAGACATCTGGGTTTTGCTACGTCCTTGATCTATTTTGGGTCATTAGTCAGGCACATAGAGCACATGTCAGGCACATAGAGCACATGTTCATAGAGCACAATTATACGATGACCCAGCATGTCCCTGGTTTATGTTATACTCTTCCTATAATCTTCAAGCAGTTTCATGGCTATGTATGTCTTGGTTGTTTCTCTGATCTGTCGGAAAACAGTAAATCTGGGATCAGCAAAATTCCCATAAAGCCCAGCACAGCCCCAAATAACTATGTAGGTATACTTAGGTACAGTTGGGTTCTTATCTCTGGCTCACATACACTCATATGGCACATCACATATGCTGAGTTTTCAGAAACACTGAAATTTTTTTCTGGATTTTTTTTTCTGCTAGCATCATATAGACATTGCGTATCTGTAACAGTTGTCCCAGTAAAAAATGTGTTGCCTGGTAACTATTAAGTAGAATCTTGTTTCTGGTTTTAATTCACATACAGAAAATAAGTGGTAGGCAGTAGATTTAACACATTCAAAATTTGATTTTCTTATTTTTATTATCTGATTGTGTTTTTTTTTCTGTTCATTAACACTTTCACACTTTCTGCAGGTGAATCGCTTCCACTGGCCACGTCGAATCAGATCATGATACGCTTTACCTCCAAAGGACACTCCTCCTCCAGAGGCTTCCATCTCGTCTACCAAGGTAAATAAGAAATGTCTCATTTCCTGATATTCTTTGTATTCATCGTCTGGAGGCAGTAGAAGCCCATCACCACAATTTTAGAACTACTAGCCTCAAAGTAGAGGACAGACTTAATTATTTAAGCATGCTCTCACCTAGTTACCCAGCTTCACATGCACATGAAGGCATTTCTTTCCCCTCTTACTCACAGATGGAAGAAAGAAAAGGGGGTGGGTGGATTAAGAAGTGACCCAGTGCATGTGGTGCACCTTACTGACTGCTTTGGGCTTTCCTCACAGCAGGTTTTAACTCTCTCCATTATAGATGACCTGGCTTTTATGATCTGAGGTGGCATTATTGTGCTTTTCCTCAGAGAACTGTGCTGTTGCTGTTGGTTTACCACACATTTTTACTGGCACACATTTCCTGGAGTAGCACAGCAGCATTATCTGTGTGGTAAATAAATACACATTAAATATATAAACAGAGAAGTCACCGGCAAAGGTCTAGAACCAATAAGGAAAATGTCTTTAGTATGCTTCGACTTGTTATACCACAAAATACATGATCTGCATATTTTAGAAAAATAAACTGAAATTTAGGAGCTTTGATTTTGGTATGTTACATTTTAACATAATGAAAGCATGCACTGACAAAATGTGATTCATGTTATCCAGCATCACAATAAACTTAAGAGCCTTTTGTGATGTTACTAAATGCTTTACTTTGCCTAAGTGCTCTCAGAAATGATCAATGGTATTTTCCTATGACATTCAGCAGTCCTTGATCCTATTCGTACCTTAAATGCTTGTTGCAATCATTTGATGTGTGTTTATTGGACATCAACCTGCTTTGCAATAAAAATCAGTTATTTAAATTAAAATAAACATTTTTATTTGTGCTTTTGAAATTTTGACCCTCATGTAGTGTGGTATATTTTTAAAACATCTTTAATAGCTGCATCTGTTGATTAACTGTTTAAGCACCAAGTGCAGGTTTCATTTTCTAGTGCAATGGGCAGACTCACTCATCAGTTGTTATTATTCATTTTACATTATTACTAAAAAAGCATAATAATGCAATTATGTTTATAATTATTATAAACTATTACGCAATTATGTCTATAATTATTATAAACTATTATTGCAAAGTGTTGTATGTGTTGCTTCTTACAGCCGTCCCAAGAACCAGTGCGACCCAGTGTAGCTCTGTGCCAGAGCCCAGACATGGAAGACGTACAGGAAATAACTTTGCTGTGGGTTCAGTTGTGCGCTTTGAATGTAATGCTGGATATGTATTGGAGGGTCCCTCTGCCGTTGAGTGTCTGACAGTGCCGAATGCCTTAGCACAGTGGAACAACAGCATCCCAAGCTGCATTGGTAAGCATCTCCCTCTGGGCCTGGAAACGATTTTAACCTGACTGCACACATGTACCGCCATAGGCACTGAGTCTCAAAGCTTTCTCAGAAAACTGTACCGTATTTCATATGGTAGTGAGTTGTGCAGCAATAGACTATCTTGTTTTTAGTTAGACATTTATTGTTGTGCAAAATGCTTATGGATTTTTGTGAAAGGGTTGTAAATGTTCTTTCTTTTGTAGTAAACAGTGAAAAAAAATCAGTGTTGTATAACTGTAAAGCAATGGCTCTGAGTTGCCTAATCAATAAAAGAATATTGATATTTGAGATATAAATGCCTTAAAACTCAATAATATTCACCAAGCTTTGTTTAACAAAGCTTTATGGTAATTAAAAATGCCCTATAATCCAGGTAAATACAGTAAAGTGTTTAGCATGAGTAGGTTTGCAAAATATACCTAAAATAATTCATAAGTTCTAATTAACTTTTGTTTTATTGTAAATAAATATCATTTTTAAATGGGTATTATCATTATTATAAATAATAATAATAATAATAATAATAATAATAATAATAATAATAATATTGGCGGCACGGTGGCTTAGTGGTTAGCACATTCGCCTCTCAGCGCTAGGGATTCCCGGTTCGAATCCCCATCTGGGTGGAGTTTCCATGTTCTCCCCGTGTCTGCGTGGGTTTCCTCCGGGTTCTCCGGTTTCTTCCCACAGTCCAAAAACATG
>JAFMOD010000936.1:1348594-1382967 GCA_019802435.1 Corydoras maculifer
CAAAAATTGCCCAATTTAGAGTGTGTATGTGTGAGTGAGTGTGTGCCCAGCGATGGATTGGCGCCCTGTCCTGGGTCTGTCTGCCCAGCGCCCGAGACGTTCTCCCCTGGATGGGCATGGGGAACCCCACCGCGACCCTAATAGAGGATAAGCGGAAGATAATGAATGAATGAATAATAATATTGGCAATGCTGTAATTGTAGTGCTTATTATTAATTAGATTTTTGTTTGCTTCATTATATATGTGAAGAAGTTCTATTTAGTTAGCACAATTTTTCACATTGTTGCTCTGGGAGGCAATGGATGGCAAATAGACTTAGAAGTTCTTCTCCTGAGAGGGGCCTGTCTTACAGCCTGCCCCTGCCTTGCTAACAAGCACTCCATGGCCTCTAGTTCTACACACACACATACGCATTAATGCACAAGGTGGTGCAGATGCCATTGCAAGCTTTCACACACACACACACCAACACTGCTAACACAGTTACTACAGATGCTTACCTGCACGCACTAGTGCAGCTGCCAGATGTTTGGTCACCAAATTTCCAGCAGAGATGCTTGAACCTGACAGCAATATGGGTTTGCTTTTTTTTCTGTACCTTTTTTTTCCCCTTGTAAGTTTACTTTGCATGTCTTTTTTTCCCTTTACTTCAGTACCATGTGGAGGCAATCTTACCCAACGCACAGGCACCATTCTGTCTCCTGGTTACCCTGAACCCTATCTAAACAGCCTTAGCTGTGTGTGGAAAATCATAGTGCCTGAAGGATCTGGAATTCAGGTATGCTTCTCTACAAAGCACACTGTCATCTTGAGAGTATATATTATTAAATACATGTTTAACTCCTGACAGTAGCACACACTATAGTTGATAATATGAAAGACTATATTTGCAAAACGTTTTACAATATTTTTTTACAATGATTTTTTTTTACATTGCAAAACTGTTTACATTAAATGAAAATGTCTTAAATGTTGTAAATAATTCACACTCATACGCATACGCATATGTGTGTACGATATACTTGTTATTTAAAAAAGAAATAAAAAAAAGGTCAGATCGGATAATGATCAGGTTTGATTATACAACTGTATTGCTGGTTTCTCTTTAACTGTGGGGTTTCACTGGTTCTTTTCTTGTGGGGAGAAAGTAACTTTTTTCTTACTTTCTTAGTAGTCTTTAAGAAAGTAGCATCTTAGCATCTTAACCTAGAACTTTGTTGCTATTTCATAAGCTTCTCACATTCATTTGACTTAAAGGACACAGTGCAACAAAGGTTTTTAAAGAACAATCAAGTGTCTGATCAGAGAAAACTGTACTGATAACGTATAGCCAGATGTGACCTTTCACAGTCAGGAAATCAATGTAGGCTGACTAGTGATTTAATAGACCAGTGAGTGGATTGAAAAAATGTGAATAGATTTACCTTGAGATTTCTTGTGAGATTTTGTGATTAAGGCTGAAATCGTCACATTCATAGGTTGGAGGATTGGCAAGCCAGAGATTAATTCTACTACTTGATGATGGAGTGCTGACCTTGCTGCCTGAATTTAACCCACATACATACCTGCAACATTAATGATACATTAGACTAAATGTAAAATCACAGATTTTTTAATATGCATTTCAATGTGTTGGAGAAGTGCTATTAGTTTATATTTACAAGCTCAGGATTCTTTTTTTCATTTGTCTTAATTGTGAATTCACAAATAAAGCTTTCACAGATTCTTTCAGACATTTTATAGTCTCTTAAGTTCTGCCATTTCAAAGGCTTACTGCTTCTGAGTTCTTTCCTTTTACTATATCAATTTTTACTTCACTGAAAGCTATGAAAGTGTAGCAATCTCATGGACAAGGTAGAAATGTCCTCGACCAGTATCTCTAAGGCCCTTAATTCTTGCCGTCATGCCTCATAACTCTGGCCGATATTGCCTTCCTGGCACCTCTAAAGTTTGGCTATAAAGAGTTCTCTGATCTTCCTTGGCAGCTTCATCCATCCCACCCACAAAACATTTACTCCCTTGCCTGGATTATCTATATTGCACAGTGCTGTTATATTGCTTAGTTTGCCCCATGTAAGTAGGGGAGATGTGGCTTTGACTCTTGAAAACAAAAGTAAACGCCGGCTGGACTGAGTAAACACTTCCTCCTGCTCAGCTCAGAATAAAGCAAATATGTTGATTTTTATTCATTTATTTATTTATTTTTATTTATTTATTTTTTTGGTGTAAGCCAAAGGAAAATAACTAATAACATTTAATGTACTACTACTAATTTTAGACCTGCTGTCTACAACTGGACAATCAGTAAATATGTTTAGTATGCAGTTGTTTTATTTATTCCATGTAATATTTATGCATGGTATATACATTAGTAGCATATAACATTAACTTATTTTCACAAATGTAGCTGGTACTGTAACTAATCTGCCCTATACCATTAACCAAGCCTGTGGCCTCTAACCTAATTTTTGACTTCCTAAAACTGTAGCACTAAGCAGGTAATCCTATTTTTACAACAAACCCACCCAACTACATAACTAATGCCTCTGGACTAAATAGGCAAATGTTTTAGAAAGGTTCATATTAAAAAATAAATTATATAATTACAATTATATAAATTAAATTATATATAACTGTTTGTCAACTTATTATAGAGTCCAGCGACATAAAGCCTTACAACATTTGTGTGAAAATGACTTTATAAGTGCTTTTAACTGCTTAAAACTTATAAACTCTCTTTACAGGTATAAAGTGTTATTATTAAGTACCTTTTTAAAAGAGACTGCAAACATAATAGTACATAATGACTTATAAATGCTCTTTACAGACTTTAAGTAAAAAGTAATCATCTTGTTTTAAGTAAGAATGTCTAAACATCCAAAAAATCAAAAGTGTGAATAAGTTCATATTATAATGCATTGTGTCACTTTGTGTTATAAAGCCTTATGTCAAATTGTTATAACAATTTATAATTATGAACATCTATGTACATTGACAAAGGCTTATGACAAATGTTAAAAAGTGTTATAAATACTAAATGTACTTATAATGCATTATGAATAGAATAGAATTCATAAAAAGTGTTACCCAAATACATTATGAATCATTATTATGGACAAAATTAAAACTTTTTGAAACTAATAATTTCACTGCTACGCCTTGCACATGGATATGCACCAGAATTACATGCGTAAAGAAATACCTATGGCGAACTATCATATCACATATATGCTGTGGATTTAACCCCTCTTCATTTACACAGTAGCCAAAAATATATTGCTTTTTTCTAAATTTTTGATTTATTATCTGAATAGCTGATAAATGATACACACATATGCATCTGCTTTTAGTTTCCACCATTCAGTAACATTTAGTAACATTTTTGCACTCTCCTGAGCATTGCAATTCACTGTGAACACATGCAACAATAACAATAGTTTTTGTTACTGCAGAGTTACCAGCCATGACAATTTCCCCATGATAGCTATACCAACACTGTGACCATCCAATTTTTTCAGCCAGTTTGAAGATGAGGTGAAAATAGATACCTGCCAAAATATTTACTGTGTAGCACACTGATAGTCACAGTGGAAAAAAGATCCTGATATTGCTTATGTAATGCAGAAAGTTGGCAGAAAAGTGATACTGTTTTTAGATTTCAAGAGTCCTCAATATGCAGTTTAAAGCTTTTTATCTGTCACTTCCCCCTAAAGTTTCAGCTTCTTACTGAGAGTTCTGAGTCACTTTCCAATTAGCTTATGCTCTTTGCTACCCTATTGTTCTTCATTGTCTCCTGCAGATCCAGGTGATAAGCTTTGTGACTGAACAGAACTGGGACTCACTGGAGGTGTTTGATGGGGGTGACAACACTGATGCCATGCTGGGGAGCTTCTCAGGTGGGCCCATTTTAGCACAATGTCTTAATGATTACTTGCTGATGCTTGACCTCTTTTTATTTATTTATTTATTTGTATTTTTTCGCTTAAAATCCTCTGTATCAAAGTTACACATGGGAAAAGTGATACTGAATCTTGGCAGCATGATCAATTGTTTTAGGTTCTTATTAAAGTTCTGCTGCAAGGAGTGCTGTTTATAGATCACATACAGCTAATAATTGTAAATGTATTTGTCCTGAACAAGAAGAAATACGAACCTCTGTCTGCGATGTGTGTCTGTATTATTGTTATGATCATATAATGTTATTTTTATAATATTATTATTTTTTGAATACCTATTCTGCTTGAAGAAAGCCAGGTACACATTACTGTTTTCCCTAAACAGATGGGTAACTAACTTGAATGATAAATGAATACAGTCTTAAGACAAATATGTACATTTAAATTATACATTCAGCACTTCAGTGGGTGCACCAGCATCCTTGAGGTATGACAGGAGAGGACTTGGTTTACTTAAGTTAAGAATTTTATTGCCTTTTTGTAGACACATTGTATAATCAGTTTGTGTGCATCGCTGGTAATAAAAAAAGTACCAAATTATATTCCTAAACTATTTTAAGGGATGGGGTTTGAACATGGCTGGCTGCCCTACACTGAATAAAGAGTGGGTGATAAGATTTGGAGTCTTGCTGGCCAATGAGGCAAAAAAAGATTGCATAGTAAATGGCTTTAGCTGCCACCCTGCTGGCAATATACTCTAAAGAATTGCTAATATTAAATTGCAGTTAATTAAAGAACAAAACATTTTTAAAAAATCCTAATAATTGCTTGGAGTGCATTTAAAATTTTGGACCTAGTTTTAATACTTAGGTCAAGTCATTATTTGTGGTTAGTAAATTAGAATCATAAAATGAACATTTTGCCAGGAACAACAATTCCACTACTTGTGGAAGTACTGTACATTGAATAAGTTAAATTCAAGCCCTTATCCCTGCTAATGATATTGCTTTCTTGTTCTGTTTTTTTCTCTTTTCTATTACTAATAATGTTTTTATTGTGATTTTTACTTTTTTTTACCCTGCAGGAACCTCTGTGCCATCGCTCCTGAACAGCACATCCAACCAACTATATCTGCACTTCTTTTCAGACATTAGTGTGTCAGCAGCTGGCTTTAGATTAGAGTATAAAAGTAAGTTACCTAATTTTAGTATAAACCTGAGTAAATTAGCTATGTTAACTGGATTTTTTTTGGCTTGAGCTTTTATTCGGCATTATTGAATTTGGCAGAATTTGGTTTGTGAAGCAGGTGATGGTATTTATTTGTGAACAATTCCACACATTTCCATTGTAAATGACTTGCTTGTCAAAACTGCTTGTATTCAGAACTAAAAAGTGGTGGTATACTAATAATATTATTAGTATTGTTAATGCTTCTGCTTGTTTCTGTACATGTAAAAGTGAAGCAAGTGGCCTGGCAGATTCATTTGACCCATGAATGTATATATATTTCTGAATGATAATTCTATAGTATATAATATATTGAAAAAGCTTAAAAATTAGATGGGTGCTTGTTTTGTGTGTCTATGTATACCTTGTAAACTTGAGTTTGTATTTATTTTATAACTTTCATAATTTTTCAGCGGTGTCTCTCACAAGCTGTCCTGAACCAGTCATACCAATGAATGGATTCAAAGTAGGGGAACGGTTACAGATGAACAATGTTGTGTCCTTTCAGTGTGACCCTGGATACACACTACAAGTAAGCCTACCAAAATGTCTTGCCCTCTACACATAGCCATTCAATACAAAGGCGCCTCTAAAGCTCTCAGCAACACTGTGATGCTTTGAGGCTTGGCATGGAGTCTTACTTCTAAGAGGTTATAGCCAAAAACATATCAAAGCTTTTCTTCACTCTGAAAACAAGCAGCAAAGAAAAATACAGCAGAACTGTACTTTAAAAACAGTATTGCATTTTATCTTAAATTCACTAATTACAGAATCAAATTAACTTTAACTGAAATTAATAAACAAAGATGTGCAAAAAAAAAAAAAAAGATTTGCTAGATTCATTTTAATATTGATTTTATTTTTCAGGGAGTTTCACACATTACCTGCATGCCTGGGACTGTGCGCCGATGGAATTACCCTCCGCCACTCTGCATTGGTATGATGATATTTTGCATCCACTTTTTAAATTATTTGCCTCTAATGTATTTGAATCTTTTTTTATTATTTACATTTGGTTGAGTCATTAACAAGCAATTAACTGTGTTGTACCAAATCACAAAACATTTTATTTTTTTATTAATTGTTTTTTGAACAAGTATTGTACTGCATACACTCCATAAAATGGAGCCAGACTTCTGCCATGGGATTAAAGCAGAGACTAGATTCTAAATGGCTTGCGATAAATAACACAACTTGGGGAGTAAATAATTAGACCTAAAAGCAATCAGATGCTACACTGTATACTTCATGTAATGCAGAATTTCTGATTCGTTTATAGAGCAAGGAAAGTACATGTCTTAAAATACTTAGTTGCATGCACTTTGAGAGCTGTAAAATCCATAATATAGCCTGGTAATAATTGCCTGGTGTGCCTGCAACTGCCTAGAGAATTATTTTAAATGAAGCAATTTTCTCTTTATCATGCCTCAGATATTTTGGTTCCCATTTATCAATATAAACCAATGATCTTAATCATGGTGGGTGTGGATTAAAGTTGCAAATTTTAAAAGATTTTAAGATTAGCTTTTGATAACTTGATGGATAGTAGGTTAATTTATTTTTAACACACAATTACATACACACAATGTTAGCTTTGAATACACTAGTACTAGGACTACCATTACTCCATAAATATTTCTTCTTTATTAGTTGGTACAGGCTTTATTGGGTGTATAGAATGTCTTGCATATGTAGAGTAACCCGGTGGGCTTCTCAGATCTCATACACTATTGGGACATCAGTATTGAGACGTACTGTTTAATTACTGAATCCAGCCACTTGACTCCATTCAATTGCTTCAGGCGTTAAAAAAAAAGCCATGCATTTTGGTCAACAGTGTCCTTTAATCTTTTAGGGATGCCTCGTTTTCTATCAGCAATTGATGTGCCCCTGTGCACAAAGCAAGGTCCATAAAGGCTTGACCCACACTGAACCTTGACCTTTTTCCAATCAAACACCTAATTTGAATTATCTAATTTAAATTAGAATGGTTATTACAAGTGAGACCCTCTCATCCAACATCAATTTCAGTATGATTACCTGATTTCTCAGTTGAAAATCAAGACGTGAAGCACAGTGCAGCCCCAAAGTCAGAGTTTTAGAACAGCTAAGCTACAAAGCCTACCTTTCAAAACCTTTTTACGTCATGTTGTCTATTCAGCCACAGCTGACCAAAAGTCCAAAACCACCTTTCCTTATCTAGGAAGAGGAGGAACCCTGCTAATGCACCAGATAGACAGACAGACCTGACAGATCAATATTAGCAAAAATCTTAAAAGAAAAATTTAAATGAGACGTAAACCCATGTTATTAATGCTATGCTATGTTTGGAGCTGTCATCAATGGATTTGTTTGTATTAAACAAATACAGATAAATAGTAAATTGCAAAATACTTTTAATTTTCCTTTTTTATGTTAAAGTTTTTAATAAATGAATGTATTGAATTTCTAGTTTTAGTGTACTTTAAGAAATTGCCTCTATTTTGTAAAATGTCCCCATTCCACTATGTACATCAGTAGATTAATTACACTTAATGTTTTTCTTGTATTTTTTAAAGCAACAATTCTATGTAAAAGTAAATGAATAATTGTAGCATGATGGAAAAAAAATACATTTTTTTAATACAGTTCATTAGTGCTGCAGTATGACATGCCATTACAATGCCCTTAAGATCAATAATCTAACAGTCAGCTCTCAGAAGAGGCCCTCTTTAAGCACAATAATAACATACAGGCATTATGAAACCGTATCCGTCACAGATGCATTTTCACCACCCAACATGAGCGAGGCAGTGAGTATTAGTGAGTGGAAGAGAAAACATGCATGCCATGCCTTTATCGCTCTGGATAGCTCTTGACAAACATGAGTAATGGCATTGACCTACTCTATACTAATTAGTTCTGTCTCACGCTACAATTGGCGGAACTACTGAGGAGAGACATGGCTTGTACCAACATCAGCATTTTCCTGAGTGCCTCTGATTGTCCAGACATGCAGAACAGTTTGAACCATTCCATGGTCCATGGGGGTTCTGTGGTTTTATTGAAAGCTGTGAGCTCACTAAACTTGCCAAAGTTTTAATTAATGCAATATTGAAATCAATCTGTGGTTTTGAATCAGCACTATTTTACCGTGAAGTTTGCTTCTTTCCCAAGTGTTTTTTAAACATCTAAATTCTCAGAAAAAAAATACACAGAGGTATAATGTCCACTTGCTTTACTCTTGTTAAGTCCAAGGTTTGTTTATTGCTCTCCATTTTTACAGCCAAGTGTGGAGGGATCCAGGAAGAGATGGAAGGTACCATCCTAAGTCCTGGTTTTCCTGGAAATTATCCAAGCAATGGTGACTGCACTTGGAGGATTTACCTTCCAGTTGGCTATGGTATGAACACAACTATGGAATATGTAAACAAATAAAATGTCCCTTCCACTTTAATTTAAATGCTATATTTTGTCTTATTTAACAGGAGCGCACATACAGTTTCTGAATTTCTCTACCGAGGCAAACCACGACTTCCTGGAGATCAGGAATGGTCCCTTTGACACAAGTACTATAATTGGACGTTTTAGTGGTCAGGAGGTGCCAACATCTCTTTTAACCACGTCCCATGAAACCACTGTGTATTTCCACAGTGATCACTCCCAAAACAAACCAGGATTCAGATTTGATTATCAAGGTAAGCGCATGTGTTTTGTCTCAACATACTAGCGAAACTTTAAGTCTTTACATAAAGGTTTCATTCTTACTGGTTAAGAACTTAAGATTTTTCACAGGGTTTAACAAATATTATGAAATTAAGATTCTAAGTGACCCCTGTTAAAAAATAATATAAAGATGATAAAAACTAAATTAATTAATTACATGCCACATGTAATATATATCTCAGTCAGTTAGTTACTCATTTCCTCAGAACAGCAAGTGACATGGCTCTCTAAAGCTATAGTAATTTATATTTATTAAGGTCTATGCCTTAAAGGTGTCTCTGAAATTAACTTCATTTTCAAAAGCGCAACTTTAATCAGTGCTGGAATAAACATTTGTAAAATTGAAATATGCTGTCAATATTTACATAATTATGAGAATATCAGCATATAAATCAGTCTTTATATTCATTACACAGCTTAGTGCTTGTTAAAGATGCACTGAACCATTGAAATCAATTCTTTTAGTCAGATTTATATTCCAGGGCTGTCTGGTGGTACAACATAATTCTTTGAGCAATACTAAATAACAGTGCAAATTCAAGGAAAAAAAATCCAGAATTGTTTTATATTTACCCATGTCAATGCATTTGGTGTACTTTCAATTGAAGGCATAAAGCTAGTAAACAACTTTAAAAAATATCCTGAAATAAATCTGAAAATATTGATTTCAGATATTTGGATTCAAAGCATCATCTCTGGACACAACAAATGCATTCCTTCTACAATGGAATTCAGACGTTAAGAATTATTGCAGAAATTCTCACAAATGTCCTGCTCATTTAGGTTGCTTTGATTTTACCCTTTGTCCAATTCATTCCAAACAAGCTCAATAGACTTTAAAGTCTTTTTCTTATATGGTAGTTTTGCCATAACCTAGAAATATGTTTGCTGAGGTAGCTCTTTTTGTCCAGTATGCCAGTTACCCTGTCCAAATTGCCAATTCTGGATCCTGCACTCCACATTTGATGGTGTCTTACAGTTGGTGTCATACAGTGTTGCTAATATTTTGAATGTTGATTCATCAGTTCATAATACCTCCATTCCTTTGTACCATTTTAGGTTATTAGCTTGATTTGAACCTCATGAATATCAATAAAAACATAGTGTTGATTTGTACTAAAATATTAAATTACATATAAATATAATTGGATAAAATACATACATTTTATCCAATAAAAATACAATAAAATCCAATTAATTAATTAAAAATTTGCTTAGAATTTGTAGCTTACTGTTTTAAATTTTTGACTTGTGGTGTTCTCATTTGTAAGTCGCTTTGGATAAAAGCTTCTGCTAAATGACTAAATGTAAATGTAATGTAAATGTAAATGATTTTGCTGTCAATTTGTAAATGTATGGAGAAACACCATTACTAAATGCTCTTAACTATACTGAATTCTAAATGTCTTTACAAAACCTTTATTACTTTTTGAAACAAAATTTGTGCGGGGTGGGGGGGAATCAGCTGTGGGTGGTTATACATATTAAAAGCTGCCTAATGACACTCTAAGGGTAAGACAAACTGGGGAGCTGTTGTCCTCGGAATTTTTAACTTTCAGGAAAGTGTTAAGTACAAGTCTATTGCATGCATGTTAGTGGAAGAAGGGACAGCAGCCACTTATTGATTTGCTTTTTATGATCTCTAGCCTATGAGCTTCAAGAATGTCCAGATCCTGAACCTTTTCACCATGGCATAGTTGTCGGAGCTGGGTATAATGTAGGTCAGTCCATCTCTTTTGAGTGCTACCCAGGATATCAGCTTATGGGCCAGTCCATTTTGACATGTCAGCATGGAACCACCCGCACCTGGGATCACCCATTTCCCCATTGTGAAGGTACAGTTTGTTTTTGGCTTGCACATATAAATATATACAGTATACTGTATACATAGTTATTTAACATTGTTGATAGTCTTTTAATTTTTACGTGTTTGTATGCAATAAGTGCTGTTTTGTTGCCTAATCACAGTTGTTCAAACAGCAAAAAAAGAAATATCTAATTAGTTTTGTGTCTAAATAAATAATGCTATTTTATCTAATTTATCTAAGGTATATGTTTGTCAATTATTATTAAAATGATGCCCCCTTAATATTTAAACTAAAACTATTTGATTGCACAAAGATTCACAACTAATTCACTGCTGTGAAAGCACTTTATCAACACACTGATGCATAGCAGCAGATTCTTTGTTGGAATAAACGAAAGAGCCAATGGAACAGTCAAACACTGATAGGTGACCTCAAGGCATGCTGAAATAATCATGGCTTGTACAGCTACAGCAAAGTTTATTCTGTTGTCTAAAAGTGTACACTCAGGATATTCTCTGAATCCCGCAGGAAATATTTTTGACAGGTAATAAAATATTTGACTTGTCCAATACACTCTCTCTCTCAATGGAGTCATACCAGCATTGTACAGTGTTATTGTTATTATGTTGTTTCTTTATTTTCACTGTTTTTTTTATAGTCCAAAAGGGATGAAAATAAGTAAATAAATATATAAAAAGCCATTACAAAAAAGACAATAAAAATAGAATGTGCACTGAATCTTTTTAAATGAGCCTTAAAATTAACATGGCTTAGAGCATTTTTGTACAATCAGACTGTAATAATCATGTTATAAATACCTTTTAATAGATTCCATACGCTGCCATGTGGAGTCATGGCAGTTTTGTACGATTATCTAATCTGACATTTCAATTGCCAGCAATTATCCTAACAACCATGTTAATGTCTGATGCCATGACAGCTTAGGTCACATTTTATGGCTTCTAATTAGTTGAAGAAACTCGAGCATTTAAAAACCAGGCATCTTAGAACAGTTCACAGATGACAATTGATCCAGCGTCGAACAGGGATTTGCCTCATAAGGCTTTACTTATCATTGCAAACTACCAAAGAGATGTAAAATAAAAGCTAAATTTGTGTAGTTTCAATTTACAATAAATTGTGCATAACCGAAATGTGACTGGCTGTTTGCGTTACCTGTTATGTCCTAAATCATTAATTCAGTATGAGCAGAGTATATTTGAAAAGTTCAGTCTAACAGATATTTATCTAAAGCATGAGTAAAGAAATTTAGCTTTAAAGATGAATAAAGGGTTAGGATCCTAAACAAAGGCAAGAGGGCAATTCAAATCTGAGGAACCTTAGAAAGGAATGCTCTTCCTCAAAAACATGATCTTGATTGTTACAAATGCAAGTTTTAATTTATTGGACTTAAATTCAAACCCTCAAACCCTTTTCTGCTTGTCAAGGCGTTTGCTGCTGTATTGTTTTTATGTATCATTGTGGTTATCATCCATGATGCTTTGCATTTTAAAGTGTTAATGGCATAGAAGTAAAAGCTAATGTAATGTTCCTGAATAAATTATTAACGAAAAGCGTACACAATTTAAAAAAAAAAAAAAAAAAAAAAAAAAAAGGATCCACAGATCCAGTTCATAAGCTTATAAGGTCAATACCAGCAACTGCTGCAGGCAGAGTTGCCTGCCATTAACAGTTCCCTTTCTTTACTGACTACATCTCCACAGTCTTAACTGGTTGAGAGTGCTGCATAATTATGAGTTTTATAGAGTAATTCAAATTCGCCATTAGTGCATGTTATTTGTTCCTTTTTACAACCATGCAGTTTTGTACACTCAAAGCACTTGTATGGTTTTGATACTAATTAAATGTCTTAACATCTGTTTTCCACCTTCCATTAAATAGGAAACATTACATAATAAAATCCTGGCAAGTCTCTGAAAACATTGACATGCTTAAATCTGTGATTGCAAAGGCAAAAATAAGGGAGACCGCATTTGATTTTTATCATTAAATCATAATCTGCTTTGTCTTCATGCTCCAATGCATTCAGCAGTTATCAGAAGCACAATAAGCTTTATGATGTCAAGCTCCTGTCATTGTTGCCTATAACTTTACTCTGTATTATTACTGAGGTTAAACTGTTGAGACAAACCACAGAATCATATTCAGTGTAAACCTTGCCTTTTAAATTGCCTGTTAGTTGGGCTTCTAATCACATATGTTGCTGATGTCGAAGGACTATGGTAAAGAAATGATTGGTTTCACTGATTCACTTGAATAAGATTGTGAATTAAGCAGCTCACCTGAACTTTGCTTTAGAACTTTGATGAAAGGAGTAATTCATACCATGAGTCACTCAAATCTGAGGTCAGTGCATATATTTTAAACAGTGATGAAAAGTGTCATTTTTTATTTATATTATTTTATGAATATTTTTACTTTTATTCACTTATTTAGTGGAGCATTGTACATCAATCAGCAGCTAGACTATTACTGCAATTTACCCTTAGTTTTATAAAAAGAGATTATTGACATTTCGGCTGCCCAGCATATTCAACATGTTATTTCCTTCCCCCACTTTACAGTTATTCTATAAACCCAGTTAACACTTGAAGTTAGCATACCAGTTCATTTCCCCCGTAACATTTACATTTTGTTTGAATATCAACATTTACTTGTCAAAATAATCCCTGACATTTTGACTTGATTTCATGGTGGACTTTTGATCAATGCCTTGATCAATAATTTATAAAGAATGCAAGGTGAAGTAGGAGGCAATGCTAAATTTAAAATGAACAGTGTGGATGCTACTTAAAAGATAGTGTTATAAACCAAATAAATAAAAAATGGAGTTGAGTCTTATCTTGTTGATGGTGATAATGATGATGATGGTGATGATATTAGTCTATCATTAGTGGTATTGTAAACAGGCAAGGGATTTTTAAATGTTTAGAGTAACCTAGATATATAAGTACAATCTCAAAAAAGTATTTAAGGCTATGGATTTGAGAAGCTGGTACGAGTTTGTTTATTTGGTTACCCTGGGGGTTTTAATGCAAGTTGGGGTTTCTATGTCTCTCCACCTCTCTATAGGTTTTCCCATCCACTGTGTCTCTATTTTGGAAAAGGTTATACTCTTATCTCTCTGGAACATACTGACCTAGGCCTCGCTTACTAACAGGCTTTTTTACTTAATCTTAGACCTTGGCAAGTCACATTAGAGGAAAAGCAGCAGAGAGGGATTTTATTTCTCCTCACTGTAATTCCTTTTGTAAATTATTTTATATACATTTTTAAATTCTTGTTCATTATTCTTCTTTTTTTTCATAGTGCCTTGTGGAGGAAATATTTCTTCTGAAAATGGAACCATTTTTTCCCCTGGTTACCCCGAGGAGTACCCCAACTCTGCAGACTGTACATGGCTAATCACAGTAGCTCCTGGACTTGGCATACATCTCAACTTTACCCTTTTGCAGATCCATGGTCCTCATGACTTCATTACTGTATGGTGAGTTTTAGTCCTGTATCCATACATTTGTGGTGTTGTTGAAATATTTTTTTTGTTTTCTTTCTTGCTCATTACTGGTGATATAAAAATTTGCATGATGTTTTCCATCTTTAGCTGTCAGTCATATTAAATAAGACTAATAATATAAATTTGTGACAATTGGCTGAAATTGTACAACTTTATAATTATTATTTATTATGTTTTTTTCTGGTTTGAATTGTGTGCGGCGGCACGGTGGCTTAGTGGTTAGCACGTTCACCTCTCAGCGCTAGGGATTCCCGGTTCGAATCCCCATCTGGGTGGAGTTTCCATGTTCTCCCCGTGTCTGCGTGGGTTTCCTCCGGGTTCTCCGGTTTCCTCCCACAGTCCAAAAACATGGATCAAGTTAATTGAATTCTCAAAAATTGCCCCGTTTAGAGTGTGTCTGCCCCGTTTAGAGTGAGTGAGTGTGTGCCCAGCGATAGATTGGCGCCCTGTCCTGGGTGTATCTGCCCAGCGCCCGAGACGTTCTCCCCTGGATGGGCATGGGGAACCCCACCGCGACCCTAATAGAGGATAAAGCGGGAGATAATGAATGAATGAATATATCATTATATTTACATAAATTAATCTTATAAAGGTAATAAATGTTTATATCTCATCTCTCATAGATAATAATGAGATAATGAGATAATGAATGAATAAATGAATGAATTGTGTGCTGTTTTGATATTATTTTTTATGAATTTTTATTTTTATACTGAAAATGATATGTTTTGTGTACATCTTAATGTTAAATATGTTTACCATGGCAATGGTAAAGCTGTTTAATTGCAAAGCTTTTACTCTTGATTCAGCTCTAAGTGCTTTTGGGTTGCTTAACTGAGACTGAAGTTTCAGACTTGTTTTTTTTTTTTTTCCATCATCTCACCTCTTAAATTACTTTTTTTTTGCATCCATATAGTTTTCCTACTAAATATATATCATGTTTTCTTATCTATTCTTTTACCTTTAATCAAAATAAACCTAACTTTTTAATTTATTTAGTTGGTTCAAGTGAAATCTAATTTAGGTCAGCATCTCATTTCATACTCCCAGATGATAAATTTATATCAATTACCACATTGTACCTCACTGTAGTGCATTCTTCAAACATGTACAAACAAAATCAAGGTCCACTTTTATTTAATTGCTGTGACCCACTGGTAAAGCAGTGTTCAAGCAATCTGAGGGGAAAAAAACAGTAAAAAACCTCTCAGAAGCTTAAAAGTGATTCTTAATATCACATTGCAGTTTGTGCTCTCTAAAAGTCCATCAACTGATGGCTTCTGCATTTTTTATGCAAAGTTTGATTAGTTCACTAAAGACACATTCTTTATATAACTGGGTATTTTATTTCAAATGTTGTTTTTTAATAAATTCTCAGGGATGGGCCACAGGAAAACTCAAGAAAGCTTGGTGTATTTACTGAAGGTGAACCAAATGACTCACCCAGTAGCACATCAAATCAGATACTCCTCCGCTTCCGTAGCAACTCAGAAAAGGGTGGACTCTTCAAGATCAACTACCAAGGTATTTGCCTATATCTTGTTCATATAAAACATCTTTTACCAAATTTGCTCACATGGAAATCTTTTTTTCTAGCCTACAGACTGCAGTTTTGTCTGCCTCCACCAATCATCCCCAATGCTGAAATTCTGATGGCCAGCAAGGAGTTTAAAATAGGTTTGTGTAAATTTGAATGTGTGCAAATGTACACTCATACACTAGAATATCTAGAGTGCCAGACTCGCTGGGGAGTGTGTGTGTGTGTGTGTGTGTGTGTGTGTGTGTGTGTGTGTGTGTGTGTGTGAGGTGTGTGTGCGTGTGCGTGTGGCCGGTGCCAGTGTATTCTGAATATGCCGAACATAGACGGAAGCTGCCAGTTCATTTTCAGGCTTGAGCGCCTCTCATTAATAATGTTCCCAGAATAGCAGAGGCAGCCAAACACACACATACACACACCTCCCTAAGCACTAACACACTCCCTCCTCCAGAACTCACTTTGAGTTGGGAAAGCTGCTTTAGTGCCAGCACTACAAATCCCAGAGGGGTGTGCTGATATGCTGATTCATTGCCAGGCCTGGCAAATTGGTTCATACAGAATTCCGAGAAGGAGATCTCATTGTGTCTTGTTGGGCTGCATAATTATCCAATGTTTATGTATTTGATTTGGTCTGTTTTTCCTTTGGCCCTCCCAAATGCTATTTTGATTTTTCCAGCATCACAGCATAAAGCAAACTTCCAATTGTTGACTTAGCCCATTAGATTTCTCTAGTTGGAAGTAAATTAAATATTATTTTTATGATGTTTTAACTGCATGTCAGGTCCTCTGGTTTCACCAAGAGATGTTTAATGAAATGCAACATGTGATCAAAGATTAATAAAGGTTTAAACATTTTTTTTCACACACTAAAAGTATTGCAGGATAAACCCTTGGCTGCAACAACAAAGAATTAGTTCAGTAAATATAAATCAATAAAACAAATTCATGCTCAGTTATTTGTGAGTTCTGAATGCTTATCCAGAGGAGAATGTTTCAGGCGCTGGTCAGAAACCCAGAGGAAAGGGAACCAATCCATTGCTGAGCACCCACTTACTCACACAGATAGACACTATATAGGGGCATTATAATCAGCCAATGTAACTTGTATCCATGCTTTTGGACTGTGGCAGGAAACCGGAGAACTTGGAGAAAACCCACGCAGACCATGGGAGAACATGGAAACTGTACTCTGATCATGATCTGAACCTTGATATTTTTGCTGAAAGGCAACCACTATGCCACTTAGCTGCCTCAGGAAAATATGTAAAAAATTTAATGTTTAAGAAACATTTTATTAAAATGTAATTCAATTTACTTAAAAATTTACATAAGTACATAGGCAGGGTTCCAATGATTGCAATAATGCAATTCATATCTAGTTATTTAGTTAAAAATCTTAACTAGAACATTGAAGTTATCACTCAAAACAGTTGATAGAACCAGAAAATCATTAACATAGATTTTAAAAAATCTATGTGAATTATTATCAGTTATAATGCTTCAAGTCTGTACATGGAACAAAGATCACACAGGGTTAGGAGCTAATTGAAAACAGAAGGAAAACAGAGGCACATGGCTGTCAGAAAACAAACAAGACACCAATTAGCTGCATGGCTGTCATTACATTACATCTGATTGCCTCCATGTCAAATATTGATTATTTGACCATAAAGTGCATTTTTCCATATGAACACTATTAATACATGCTTTAATAATTAAGTTGGGTACGTCTGTTTTAGTGACCTCATCCAGCTTTAGTCAAATCATCCAGCTTCATAAAATTATTATTTTTTATTTATTTAAGTTTTGTGAATTGATTCATAATGCATTTTAAATATTAGATTCATATACGTGTGTGTGTGTGTGTGTGTGTGTATATATATATATATATATATATATATATATATATATATATATATATATATATATATATATATATATATATAATAAAATCTATATTTATACAAGTATATATATTAAAAAGTCTACAGTACTTATGTCAATCTTTTTGATTCTCCGCCCACCCCTGAATTTAAATCGGCTTTAATCTTTAATTAAACTCAAATGTAGGTCGGACATGTCAAGCTTTTTTTTTTTTTTCCTCCTCCTTCCTATCATTACTGTCCTTAATTCAGAAACTGAAAGGAAATGCCCTTCAGCAAACCATAAACTAGACAGTAATGGACAGCCTTTGCTGATATTGTTATGCATGCTAATCACCTACCTAGTCTCTCACCATGTTTTCACCTTTTGCTCTCACCACAGGAGATATTGTGCGATACAGATGTTTACCAGGATACCAGCTTAATGGAAACAGCATCCTAACCTGTCGCTTGGGCACACACCTCGAGTTTGAAGGACCTCCACCTTCATGTGACGGTAGGGTTGTATTAAATTATACCATAAGTCAGGCGTGCCCAATACATCGATCACGATCGACCAGTTAATCGCACAGTGCATGTCTGCAGATTGCCTTGGATTACTCCACAGGTTTGAGAGCTTATCAACTCTTTTATTACAGCACAGTATCAAGAGCACTTATACACACACAAACACACACACATTGACACGCACTGTGAGTCCTTCTAAATCGTGATCTCAGCTCTCCCTGTCTCTCTCTCTCTCTCTCTCTCTCTCTGTCTCTCTATCTCTCTATATTCCCAAAAATGGCACATGGCCATGCCCCTGTGCCTCAATCATGTCTCATTTAAGTGTATGTTACATTCAAACTGCTTATAAAGGTGGGCAGGTCAATCTAAATGACTGGCGTACTGTTGCCATAACTATGACCAATTATTATTATTACCACTACCCAGCAGTCCTTCAGCCGCTGTTCTGTTTTTTGCTTTTATTAATGTTCGTGTTCTGTTTGGGGGAATGTGGGTTACAGGAATTGTTTTACATTTGTGATGTATGCTGTGTGTTTGCTCATTCGGGTGTGTGTGTGTGGGGGGGGGTCTTTGCCATTTAGGGGAAACCTGTCATGTCCCCATCATATACTAAAACTAAGTTCTCTCCTTGCTATTTGCTGGGCATGTTTAATAGAGCAATTTCTGTGAAAATGACAACCCGAACCTTAGTCTTTTCTATGCTGATTTTACAATATTAACATGATATTTGTAAACAGGTTTCAACATTAAACCTGGCAGTAAAGTAAATATGGAGAAAATGGTTAATGAGAATGAAGTAAAATAAATGCTTTATGGTGATTCTTTTTATATTTATTCATCAATCTGCTGGACTAATATTCTATATTATAATATAACATAATATTCCAAATAGCAAATCCCTTACCCCATGTGTGTAAATGTGTGTGCATGCATGCTGGCCTTTATGTGTCTATGTTTTTGTGGGTGTACATGTGGGTGTCACTCATGTACCATGTGAAAACACATTTATGGTTAGATTTAGGTTATAGTATCTATGGTTAAGTTTTGTGCTTGTCCTTTCTCATTAAATGCCCATCCATTATCTTCCGCTTTATCCTATATTAGGGTTGCGGCGGGGGGGGGGGGTTCCCCATACCCATCCAGGGGAGAACGTTTCGGGCGCTGGGCAGATACACCCAGGACAGGGCGCCAATCTATCGCTGGGCACACTCACTCACTCACTCACTCACACAGACACATACACACTCTATATGTGGCAATTTGGAGAACTCTATTGACTTGATCCATGTTTTTGGACTGTGGGAGGAAACCAGAGAACCCGGAGGAAACCCACGCGGACACGGGGAGAACATGGAAACTCCATCCAGATGGGGATTCGAACCGGGAATCCCTAGTGCTGAGAGGCGAATGTGCTAACCACTAAGTCACCGTGCCGCCCCCATTCTAATTAAATGAAATATAAAAACATAAATGTGTGTGTAAATACATTTAAAATATTACTTTAGTGATTTAGATAGTATTTCTAATTAATATGGGCAGTGCCAGACTGGTTAGTCCTGCTGCCTTATACTAAAAAGGCCCTAAATGTATTTCCTAGGCACCTGTTGTCCATTTTGTGTTGAGTTTGTACGTTCTCCACATGTCTGTATGAATCAACATGTAAAAGTGTTGTGGGGAAGTGTAAACTAGATGTTTATAATTTCCCTTATGCATAAACATGTACATGAAACTGTTCACACTACAATGCACTGGCAGTCTGTTCTGGGTAGTACTTAGCTTTCTACACATCATCCACATCCTTTTCAACTTCATGTTCCTAATTAGGATAATAGGCTTAGAAAAGAAATGATTGTTCTGTTTGAAGCACAGTACCTCTTAGAAAAATGTAATGACAGACATTAAAATTTAAAAAAATGTTTTTTTCTAATATTTTTTATCTAAAAAGCTCTGAATAATTGTTTTTCATTTATAAGTCTAGACAAACAAAAAAATGATCAGTTTTTGCAGTGAGATTGAGGAAAAGTGGAAAAAATAAAGAGCAGCTAAGAGTAAAAGAGTCTAGCTCATTGAAATGCAAGGGATATCCATGCTGCAGCTGCCCCTCGTATCACAGTCCACAGTGTACCACTGTACTTTCTCTGTCTTCTGCTGTCTCATCTCCCTCCAGGTCATCTATTCTTTTCGTTTGCTATCTCTGTTTGACAGAAAGCACCCCTTCCTGTCTTTTACACATACAGGGTACGCACTGAGAGCCATTTACCCCGATGCTTGTATCTTCTAAAGAAGCTTTGGAGAAGCATTATCCAAAGAAAATCATTATGGGAATTCAAGGTGACTGGGTAGTGATGAAAATCTGTCAAATACTAGTCTATATGTGGTGGCATGATCACTGAACTCATGAGATTGGGCCACACTTCCAAGCATATATCTATGACTCCAGAGTGCTGATTCACCAAGTACCATTTAGTTCAAAAGTTAAATAAGTCCTTTTTGTCCATTCTACTTTTGTGTTTGTTTCTTTTGGTAACTCTGAATTTAACATTCTACTGTAGTTCTACCTTTCATAGCAACACCATAAAGGATAAAAAGAAAACAAATCTTAGTCAGATTCCATCTCTGTGGCTTTACATTATGCAAATTTTAAGGTAGTTTTTCTCGCTTTTGGATGTGTACAGTCTTGCCGACAGCAAGGGCAAAGGATAGAACTGTTTCCCTCCTTACCACCACCATTATTGTTACACCACATATAGCTTTTATAGCACTAGTGAGCTAAAGCCCAATTGGGGGTAAATTGATAGAATGCAACACAGTGTGCTGCAGAAAGCTCTTATAACCACAAATAGGACTCTGGCTTAGAGTTGTGCGTTTTGTTGTAAACTTTTTGACATGATATTTGACATTGTAACTTTAGTCACAATAGGTTGCACTCTGGAAAACTTATATAATATATTCATATTCATTCATTCATCATCTTCCGCTTTGTCCTATATTAGGGTCACGGGGCGGGGTTCCCCATGCCCATCCAGGGGAGAACATTTCGGGCGCTGGGCAGATACACCCAGGACAGGGCGCCAATTTATTGCTGGGCACACACTCACACACACACCCACCCATACATGGGGCAATTTGGAGAACTCAATTCACTATATATATATATATATATATATATATATATATATATATATATATATATATATATATACGCACACAGTTGTGTATTCAAACTTGCATATTTAAAAAAAAAAAAAAAAAAAAAAACACATTAGTACCTGTATAGAGTTAGTTAAGTTAAAGAAGTGTTTTTAACAGGCCAGCAAATTACAGTTCATTTTATTTCAATATAAAAGTCCATTTAAAATTTATGACATTATATTGAATTATATACCAGCACTGATGTAAGAGAATATCTACAGTGTATGTACCTACAAGTAACATGCAATATGTTCAAGCATTAAGAGTGGTTTTAATCAAAGTACTGCGCCAAAACTATCAATAGCACACGTTTAAGCAAAGTGATGTCAGGACTGCTTGAGCAAGTAGCATAAGACTTTGAAGCAGTATGCTTCCTTGCTTTACAGAATCTTTTTAGCTTCATTGTGAAAAACGAAAACAAAAGGGAGATCGATTAACTACTTTACAGCTGTTCAACTAAACCAAGACATGATTGCACACTCAGTTAGCACTTAATTAGGAAACACTATAGTTATTCTTGATTGTGCTTCTGCTGATGTTGCTCATCCTCCTTAAATTTCATTTTGTTGTATAATCTGATGTTTTTCTACTAACCACATTTGCATTGGCACCTTTAGCTAGCTGACTGCAATTTGGTCATGACACTGTTGTTGTTATTATTATTATTATTATTATTATTATTATTATTATTATTATTATTATTATTATTATTGTTGTTGGGTTATCATTCTGAGTAAACTGTAATTCAAGTTGTAAATCGCATATGTTATACAAATTGTCTATATATATATATATATATATATATATATATATATGTATATGTGTGTGTGTGTGTGTGTGTGTGTGTATTATTATTATTTCATTTTTTTTTTTACACATACACACACACACACACACATATATGTATATATAATATATATATGTATATATATATATATATATATATATATATATATATATATATATATATATATATATGTGTGTGTGTGTGTGTGTGTATGTGTATTATTATTTCTTTTTTTTTTTTTTTACCTGCTAACATTATTTTCATGCAGTGATGATGGACTGGCGTGAAATTATATGCTTAATTTGTGGCTAAATAAAACCTTTGCACATTTTGCATCCCTGTGGTGTGTAACAGAGTTCCATAGATCTCTGCATTTTATCCTTATTAATATAAATGGGCAAAGCAAATCGCTGTAATATACTTGTTTAAACTTGCTGTATACTTCTCATTCAAACATATAATGGCCAGATAGATATGTGTAAAGATAAACTTAATAACAAATCTATGCCTCTGTGATTGCTGACTGTATCAGTTGTATTATTTTTTCATGTATTAGTTTCTGCACGATAAGCACGATATTATGCACGATAAGCTTAGAATTTGTAAAGGAAATATTATTCATGTGTCTTTTGGGTTTTAAAATCAGTATAAAATTACGATTAGAAAACATAGACTTACTTTTTTTTCAAATAATGTGACAGTTGTTCTGCAGTCTGTAATCTTTATTTGTTTCTATGCAGTGATGTTAGAAAAGCACATGCATGTTCATGCTGCTTTTTTTAAAATCTGTGCATGCTTTATAAGTTGCACTTTTTCCACATGTGAATAGAGAAGATGAGCTCTCTATTATCCAGGAAAATTAGATATCAGCAAGTCAACTTTGTTTTTTGTCCATGTAACGATTTCACGTATACATTCTGAAATCCGAAGGCACTCAACGTTAGAATAAGAATTGGTCGAGGAGTGTATATTAGGCTTGAGACTGGATTATTAACCATATGTTTTCAATGTTGAAATGAAAAAAAAAAGAAAATTTCATATAATTTACTAGGTTTTTAAGGATTCAATCTACCCTCACTGCTGACTTCCCCAAGTCAATATTTGCATCGGTTGATTGCGACGGTGAATTTAAAAGGGCACTATAGATAATATTTTCTCTTAAGCCGTTTCCAAACACCTGGGTATCACTATAAGCCAAGGCCATTCACACCAGTCAAGTTGTGCAGCTCCAGCAAATTCATTTAGAAAGTGTAGAAATGGAAAATCCATATTTCATTTCCAAAATGCAATTGTAATGAATATTTAATGTTTGCATTTTTCTTCCCAGCCTCTGGCTAGTGTTTAGTTCTGTAGTCTAAAACATTTTTGAGTGGTAAAATGAGATGGAATATTAGAAACATGCCAGAGGTAAGGCTTTATCCTTGTGTTTTGTCATTTCTATTTTGATTCTTGCTGTACGATCAGACTTCTTCCACAAAAAGACACAGAACTTGGGTAAAATGGTATAATGTGAGGATCAGTCCAGCAACATAACATAAAAGGAGATTGGGGATACATCGTTTTCAAATAATTGGGGATCCATTATTTTTAAATAAAGCATCCTGTCAGCATGACAATTTAGAGTGCTATATAAGGTCATGTGCTGAAATTATACCACTGAATTGCTTACAGATAAAGTGAAAGCATGAAACACGTTTGGTAAACTAAAACAGAGATTGTGAGCATGGCCCTGTTATCCAAATTCAGTATCTGAACTCACAAATGCTCTTCTGGATGAATGAGGCTTGAAAATTCCACCGAAACAATTTATAATCTTGTAGAAAACCCTCCTATGAAAAACCTATTTTAGCCTCAAAGTCATAAAGGCTTTAGAGGTAATTATCTTTTCCTGAAGTATGTTAGAAAATGGCTACAAGTGGGCTGTCTGTGTTTGTTGCTACATGTAGATTTAGATTAAAGAATTATATACATATTCCATTATATTAAACTTCATCTTGTTAATTTATTGTAGTTGTTTATGCTTTCAGTAAAAAATAGACTTTAAGATGTGAAGATTTTGTAAATTTATTTATATAAAGTTACTGTTCTTTAAGTGATTGTAGATTATGTTGCAGTACAACAGTTTGTGATGCATGTTCTTCATTTCTGACAGTGTCATTTGAGGCTGCTTGTGAAATTTTGTCTGCTACAACAAAACTAATGTCAAAATTGGGTTGAATTTATGTAGCCTTATCCCTGAATAAAAATTAATGAGTGGTTCAGGGATTCCGTTTTGAACTTACCTTAGAAATAATGTCAGCTTTGTAAAAGGCAATATGAACAGCTAACTGAAAATATATTCAAATGAAATATGAAGACCCTTCCTTTTTAAAAAGTTTTGTTATTTTACTAATTATGCTAATGTGCATTCTTAGGCTCATGGTGTGTCATAACTTTTTGAGCTGTCATGGTTATATTATAGACTCTGACTTTGCACTTGGATGATATTTTCTGATGTAAACTAGGACAGAGACAGTAAATATTAAAATTAGGTCTTTGTGCAAGCCACACCATCCAACACCATCCAACATAAGACCTCACATTTGTAGATGTTTTATCCAAAGTGTCTTGCAACTTTTCCAGCTTGGTTGATGATGCCAAAGTGCAGCTACGAGGGTTGGAGGCTTAGCTGAAAGACCCCTTGATGGACTCAAGATTTGAATACACATCTTTTAGTCAATGGCTTGACAAATTGGCTACCACCACTACCTACTTCCTGCTCACGACTTAAGATCTTTATACCTATTTGGTTAAGCTTATTAACATGCTTTCAAATAGATATAAAATCAATGAGTCTTCATGTTAAGACAATGTAAACTGCTTATGACTTTCTTGTAGCTTTCCCATATGTTATGTATTTAATTGTTTTTATACATTCTCTAATTATTGGACTAGAAAGTTGGTACCTTTAAAACATCTTGGGGATTGCTATGACCCACAGTTTTCTAGAGGCAGCTTACTTTTTTATGTAAAAATCATACAGAAAAAGTGTTTTATTGATTTCTAAAGTATATGTATACACTGTATATGAATCTTTTTATGAAACCATTCATTTTAAACTCCTTTTTATATTGACACTTCAAATGTAAATTAAACCCTTTTCTTAGCTCAGCAATTGCTGTGCTGGCTCCATATCTAGATTTTTTTTGGCAGATAAAGATTTCCATGTACTTCACAAGGTAATGGTGCGTAAAACTAAACCTACCTTTCCTTTTCACAGTGACATGCCCCATGAACGAGGTGCTGACAGCATCTACGGGAGTGATTCTGAGCCAGTCCCCTGGCAATGGTTTCCCTCACTTTGAGTCCTGCTCATGGGTTGTAAAGGTGGAGTCAGGCTATAACATCACTTTTACCATTGAGTACTTCCAGACAAGTAGACAGTTTGATGAGCTTGAAATATTTGATGGTAAGTGTAAAATGTCCTTTATTATCCTTGTTTTTACACTCGCACTCACTGTGCATTTTATCAGTTCAGCTTACCCTACATGCACTTTGTGTTTCTACAATTACAGGTTTTCTTCATGTTTTATCTGTCTTGTTTAACTTTATCCAATGGTCAGAATAAACACCGAGTAGGTATTATTTGTGTAGTGAATTATGCTAACCATTGCAGTGACTTTGTGATGTGAGGTTTTGGTAGGGTATTGGTGTGTGTTGTATTGGTATGAGTGGATCAGTGATGCTGGAATTTTGAAATAGTCCAGTGTTAACGATTACCCACCAATATCCACTTATAAGAATGCTGTCGGCACTAAAGAAAGTTTTAAAGATGACCAAATTAACTGTGCAACAACAAATACTGCCATCTGGACATTATATTTACAATTGTGGCAATAAGCAGGTGTGTCTTTATAGAGCATGTAGTGAGTAAAGTCTTCAATTATTGCTATGTCTAAACCAATAGTAACAGTAAAATACATGCTAAGATGTGCCACCATGCAAGTGTCATTGTAGTACTGCGAAACATTATTTACCTAATAATACCTGATCTGTGATGGTCTTGTCTAAAAGTAAAGGAGACCATGAAGGAATGCAGCAAAACATAAAGCAGCATAAGAAAACCTATTTAATAGACACAAAGCTTTGTATAAAAAGGCAATGGAATAAATATGTATAATATAAAATGTGTAAAACTTATATGCACATTATAGTTCACAGGTTTTAAGTAATTATTTCTGTTGTATGGAAAAGTAGATTTAATAGAGATTTAGATATTATGTCTAAATCAGAAAGGAGCATATATTCAAGTACCTTTGTTCTTAATTTCCTGCTTCACTGAGCAAATTCAGACCTTAAAAAGGGTCATGGATTGTGTGTTGTGTGAAGTATTGAAGCTCTTGGATTGTGTGTGTACTGTTTAAAGATAAAGTCTAAAAAGGCTGTGGGTAATATTTTATTTTTATAGCCACAATGCTGTAATAATAATTATATAGTTTGTTATATTTGTTGTTGTTATATTTAATTTTTAATTAAAATCACATTTTTGTTAAATAGCAATTTTTATTAGAACAGAAATAAATATGGTTTTTGAGGAGCAGAGTATCCGAGTTACAAAAAGACAGTTATAGATGAAAAAAGTTTTTTATTATTATATTTTATTGGTTTGCACAGTGACAGTCAAACTTAAAAGGCAGGGGAAATTGCTTTAGTCTGTCAGAATGGCACAGGGGCAACCATCAGGTCATGAACAAAGTAGTGGGTCAACATGCCCCCATTTATGGAAGATTAGAAACTGGATTAGAGACCCAGAGGTGAGCGCACAAACGTGAAGGGTCACCATGTTTGAGATGTCATGAACACAAGAAAAGATCAATGTTTGGTGCTAAGGAGAAAGAAAGATTGAATTTGATTTTCATCTTCTTTGTTACTTTTTTCTTAAATGTAATCCACTCGGAGAAGTGAGCAAACTGTGTGTCTTTGTTATTGCATATTTGCTGTGTAGTTCAGCAACGTCGTAAAGTAAAAGATGAACAGACAGATTGACCAATTTTAATCTTGAAACCCTTTTTTATATAATACACATACTTCCTCTTTCTCACTACTAGCCTTATATAAGTCTTTTGGGTAAAATGTAAATAATACAAACCAGATCAATCAAAATTAAATTAAAAATAATGTAAAAAAAGTGTTAAAAGAAGCCTTGTTCCAATGTGTGATCTTTGTGTTCTTCAAATGTATTCAAATTCATGGAGAAGGACCTGTTTTAGGAACAGAGATGTCGATGTTAAAACTATGTATACTTTATCATGCAGCACTAACTACGAACGAATACATTTAAATATCAAAGTCGTCATAGTCTTTTACAAGCAAATTAACTTAAACCATTAAAAACAAAATTGAATCTCTTTAAAATTAAATGGTCAGCCTGAAAATATAATAAGAATCCAATGACTGTTAAATTGAAACTTTACACTGCAGTCTGTTTTACACTCATTTCAGTGTTAAATTCGTATTCATGCCACACAGTTCCTATGCTGTTTAAAACCCACTAGAGCATGAATGATCTATGGGCTGCATTTCAGACAGAAAAGAATATAAAGGAAGGGCAAAGGTAGAGTAAATGGCACAGCCTGGAAGTCTGTCAGATCACTCTGAATCACCATACATTATGACGACGAAACCTTATGAGCAGGAACATTTTGAATAAAAAAGAGCATGTAATTAGATATGTTACTGCCACATTATACACAGACTGGAAACTGCACAGTACAACTAGATACTCCAGTACTAATAAGTATAACAGCAAAAAGGAGCGGAATTAAAAGGGAGCAAAGCAATGAAAATAGTCTGTAACATGAGAATTCCACCAGATCCACCGACTACTTTAAGCCATTGAGTGATGATAATGATATAAACAATATTATAAAGGGAATTCTGGTCCCTGATTGGCAGAAATGCATGTAACACAATACATTATTATAAACCACAAAATACAGATTAACAGCAAGTCAATTCCTGTTGAGCATTAAGCACCAGTTTTATTTTTTTTCCCATGGTGTACTGTTATATGGCCTCTAGATTAGAGAAACCAGAATTCTGTTACTCACCGATCGATGTTCACTTCGAAATCTGGACTGGATTCCATTGCGGAAGACCAGTCTATCGATGATTTTGCTTTTAATAAACACATTTATAAATAAAACCATCTAGTATGTTTTTAACCGTTTTATAACTGAGGTCACAGTGTGTAATGCACAATCTCTCGCACCTCATTGTTTTACTAATCGTTATACCACCCCTAGACATTATTAACCATAAACCTATTTTTTTAATTAAAGTACTTTATATGCAAATATATTTATATGTGTGTGTGTGAATATTTGCAGAATATTTACAAATTATATAAATATTGCAGAACTCTTTAACTATAGACTACTGAATTGTTTGTCACACATGTAAGGTAAGAAATATATCAATCATGTATCATCTTATCAAGCTTAGTGGCTCAATAAATGAATAGTGTGTGTGTGTAACTTTTCCAAGGTCAGGCACTGTAAAACTAAAAACTATTAATATCCCAATAGAAAAGGACTGAAATACTGAGACTAGTGAAATAACCACCCCTTGTGATACCTCATTGTCCATTTGAAAGTCAGCATTAGATCGAGCATCACACACTCGTACACCACTTGAATTACAAGTGCAGGATGTGTTGTAATTGAGCCTATTTTTTTCCCTTACAGGTCCATCTAGGCAGAGTCCTCTTCTCACCACTCTAAGTGGCAACTACTCATCCCCACTGAGTATCACCAGCTCCTCCAATAAAGTCTACCTGCATTGGTCATTTGATCACACCTCTAGCCACAAGGGCTTCCGAATCCGTTACTCTGGTAAGTTTTTGATGTTGATGTTTGAAGTGCTCGCCTCCAGTGCATGCCCTTTTTTACCCCACAGATCAGAAGATGAGAGATTACCCTCAGTGACACTTTGAGAATTTGGATGATGAATTGTTGTGTAAATATTTAAAACGTGCCCGTATGTTGCTTTTCATCAGAAGGCTGATGATTATCAGCTTTAGAAAACTGTCTCATCATCTGCTGATATTACACAGTGGGATCCACTCCTATTGTTGACTGCATCTTTAGTTTCATGCTTGATGAAGTTTGTATAGCCAGATCAGTGACAGGCTGAGTAAGTGACTTCAACCCACAGGTTTCCAATCTCAATATGGCCTGGCCTTCTGTAGCAATACCTTGGTGGGTGAAAAACAGATGGCAGGCCAGATACAAAGCATTCTACTGTTTTTGTTATCAATCCATCATTTGTTTCTACAGGCTGACTTCATCCCCAATTGTGAACACCCCCCCACACACGCACACACACACACACACACACATTACTTTCCCGTTCTATTCTTCGCTGCACCTTTAATTTCCCCTTACCTAGCATCAATATATTCTAAAGGGTGAGTGACTGGCTTTAATTGGGGTGCACACTTTTATTTGCATGGAGCAAAGAGAAAAGATGAAAAGAGAGGTTAAGGATTGATACATTTTCCATAGAGTTTATTGAACATATTTTGCAATTTTCTTGGTCAAAGGGTGGTAAATAAGCCATACAACAGCAAACAGAGAGAATATAGCCTTATCTTATTTCTATCAAAATGTCAGAAACTCTCCAAACTCTCTCTCAGCAACCTCTCTAGCAACAAATAGAGACCTACAATGTATCCATTTTATGGGTAGTTGTTCTTAATGCAGTACCATGGATAGGAGTTGTAATTTTGTCCCTAAATTGGTCCCATACCTACAATCTTGCTTGGGGTTTAGAGAGCACCACCAGTCATAAAAAAAATGGTAAAATGTACTGCTTTTTAGTTATTTTGTCTTTGTACGGTCCTTTTACTTAACTAATTTTAATGTATCATTTAAAGTATGTGTAGCATTTATAAATGTACTAACTATATACATATTAATGTTTTTCTTCTATATAAGCGATATGCTTGACAGTGTACTATTACTTTAATGATGGTTATTATATTATTGACTGCTGCAGGGTGCTTTTATGTCTCAGAGGACACAATTGAACTTGTAGATATATATAGTTTTTTTTGCCTTCACAATTCAATTTCATGGCATGTTTGTTCATTCTAACTTAATAGTACTGTTTTTTTGTGGTCAATTTTGTCTCTAGTAAACAAAAGAAAGTCATCTTAAAAATAAGATAAGAAAAGAGGGTCCTATTAGAACAGTGATGCTTTCTTTTAAAACTACAGCATACAAACACAATTTTATAGCCCATTTATGTCTTTAGACCTGCGTTATATCTTTTACAAAAAAGTGTAGTCCATAAGGACAAAGTGATACATTTGTTGTAAAAGTTATATAGTGACTTTGACATAGCTTTGAACTTGGGTCCATTGAACACCCTTTGTATGAAGGAGGTAGATTGTTGATGGCAAAGCAGGCCTCTTTAAATATGATTAGTACCGTAGAATAACTTGGAGATGTATTGTGGAAGGGATTTCATCAAAAATATGACTGTAAATGGAAGAAAGCTACATAATTTAATAATGCAATGTTAATGAACATACCCTCTCTAGCAAAATCATGAGTTTAAAGTTGAATATCATACTCGTTGTACTCTATTTATCTCCATGTGTGTGTGTGTTGAACAGCGGCTTATTGCAGCACCCCTTCGCCACCACTGAATGGATCAGTGCATAGTCAGACAGGCACAAAACTGGGCAGTACATTGCGCTTCAGCTGTGATCAGGGCTTCCGTCTAATTGGCCAAAGCAGTGCCACCTGCACTCGCATCCAGCAGGGCAACTACCAATGGAATGCTCCAGTGCCTCTTTGTCAAGGTGGGTTAAATACACCAGTTTGATAACATTTAAACTCAAATCAGCAGACTATTTTTGTTGCTGTGTCTGTGTGTGTTTACTGTTTATTAAGTAAAACAATCCTTTTTTGTTTGATTTGTTGTCTGATCATTCATTTTTCATGTATTTCCTTATGACTCATTACATATTTTGGGAATCATTACTCAGTCATGTCTTCAATCCATCTCTTTGAAAGCTGCTTTGAAAGAGAGCCTTTAGGATAAAAGAACAAACTTTAATTGACTGATTCATATTTTATTTATTTATTCATTTATTCATATTTTAATAGTGTACATATATGTTGTAATGGTTCCATTTTCAAGTGCACTTTGTAACTGAATAATAAATAATGTTAACCAAGAACAGATATTTGTTCTTTATTTAATTTTCCATATTTAAACTGAAATAGTAATGCTGATCTGTCCTGTTGAAAACTTTATCCTGATTTTGATTACATGCATGTTTACCCAGTTAAGTTTGTATGTAAGCTGTTGCCAGTGGGTAAAATAATTACTGATTAAGAGAAATAACTATAGAAGCATTAAGTTTATCTTTAAATCTGATTAATAACCTTATTGCATATTAAGATACATGATGTATATTTTAAGTAAGACTTTTTTTTGGCCAGCACTCCCAGGCACAGCACTTGAGAGTTAATTTTCCTTTAAGGTGTATTACTTTTCATCATGAACACAGCCAATGTGATTGCATAGCATAATATAAACTCAACTGTCTGCATCCTAATGGTATTTGAGCTGGAAGCTTGCTGTGCTATGTGTGACCACCTGTTGTGAAAAACAGCAAAATTTAGAGGTTTAAGTACATATTCATTTTCTCTATCTCTCTTGTTCTCCCTCTTGCTCTTCCCTGCTTTCTTACTTTTTCTCTTTGTGCCTTGTTTTCAATTTTGCCATTTTTCTATGTGTTTCTTTGTCTTTCTGCTGCTTTTTTCCTTTTTCTCTTTTACTTGATTATTGTTTCCTCTATATTCCATCCTTTTAATTACTCTCTTTATTCCTTTCCTATTTTCTTTTTGCAGTGATTTCATGTGGAATGCCCATGACCCCAGTTAACGGCAGTGTTGTTGGTCAGGATTTTAGTGTTAGTTCAAGGGTCACCTTCAGATGTAACCCCGGTTTTCGACTGGCAAATTCTCTGCCTGTAACTACTGTTTGTCAAGAGTCTGGAAGGTGGAGCCCAGTGGAAACTCCACCCCGCTGCATACGTAAGTGAACCTAAATCAAAAGTTTTCTAACTTCATATCCTTAAAAGTTTTTCTAAGCTGGAATAACCTTGCTGTCTCCTACAAGTTACAATTCAACACTTGTTATTAAATTTCCAGCCACAGATGTTTAAATTCTGACTTATGCTCCCTAGCTGTCAACTGCCCTGACATCGGTCATTTTGCTGTGGAGCATGGGAGATGGAGGCTTATCTATGGCATGCAAAATCAGTATGAAGCCATGATGATGCTCACCTGTGACCCAGGATACTTCTACAAAGGCCAACGGGTCATTCGTTGCCAGGCCAACAGCACCTGGGATTATCCAGAGCCCAGACCTGCCTGTGAAAGTAGGGACTCAGTATAAAAATAAACTAAATGTATACTTTAAAATTTAAAAACTTATCCTTACTTTTGAAACATTAAAAATTTGAGGCAGTTTGGCATATTTTTTCTTTTTCAAATTATTGTATGCCCAATATCCAAAGCCTAGATTACAAAAGTGATCCGTTATTTTTTCTCTATAACTGCCGTCATTCATTGTGGCAGATGTGTATTACATATTGCTATATTATATCAATTTAAATGCTGTACTACTGCACAGTTTAAAAAGCATGGTCACTGCTGCTTTGTTGTAGTTGCAAAAAAGAAACATCAATGACTTTAGACAACGTTTCTGATCCAGTCACTCTCAAATATGCACTAAAGCACATATACATTATGCCCACTTTGTTCCAGATATTGTTAATGTTAACTGTCAGAATCAGGGTCTAAGTGCATTTACCCTGCAAGGTTTTGACACATGGGCGTATATGAGTTTCTTTTTTTTTTTTCTTTTTTTTAAATCAGCTTTGGTCTGGTATTTCTACACAGAACAGACTGAGCAACGGGATGTGCAAAAATGTTAACACAAAGTAATCAATTTTTTGTTATTATTTCTTCCTAGTTATCTCGTGTGGAGATGTTGGTACCCCACCAAATGGAAACAAGATTGGTACTTTAACTGTTTATGGAGCAACAGCTATTTTCGCCTGTAATACTGGATACACTTTGGTTGGGTCCCGGGTGAGAGAATGCATGGCTAACGGTTTATGGAGTGGATCTGAAGTCCAGTGTCTTGGTAGGTCAACAACAATTACATGTTAATTAATGTTTTTTTTATAAATTTATTTTTTAATATATTACCTTCTTCCTTTTCTTCTTCCTTCTTTCCTTCCCTACTTCCTTTATTATTAATATTTTTTTAATTATTGTTATTTGATAATCGAAATTATGTGTGTGCCCATATACATTTTTTTTAAGCTGGACACTGCGGCTCTCCTGAACCCATTGTAAATGGCCAGATCATTGGCGAGAACTATAATTACAGAGGCAGTGTGGTTTACCAATGTAACCCTGGTTTTAGACTTATTGGTGTTTCAGTACGAATCTGTGAGCAGGACCACCGCTGGTCCGGAAAAACCCCAGTTTGTGTCCGTAAGTAACAATTTAATTATATTTATGCAGATATATACTTTTATTATTTATAGTTAATAAATATGAATATATAAATATGTATTTTTTTTAGCCATTACATGCGGTCATCCAGGCAATCCTGCCAATGGTGTGACCCAGGGTGCACAGTTTAACCTCAATGACATGGTGCGATTTGTCTGCAATACTGGTTATGTCTTACAAGGACCCATAAAATCCCATTGTCAATCGAATGGCCAGTGGAGCAACATTTTGCCTCTCTGTAAAAGTAAGTCCAATTAACTACATTAATGTACTTATTCTGAAGCACAAACATGAGTGAATGAAATGAATGTGCGAAGCCTTGCATACTTTTTTGGTAAACTGTTTACTGACCTGGCGGCACGGTGGCTTAGTGGTTAGCACGTTCGCCTCTCAGCGCTAGGGATTCCCGGTTCGAATCCCCATCTGGGTGGAGTTTCCATGTTCTCCCCGTGTCTGCGTGGGTTTCCTCCAGGTTCTCCGGTTTCCTCCCACAGTCTAAAAACATGGAACAAGTTAATTGAATTCTCAAAATTGCCCCCTATAGAGTGTGTCTGTGTGAGTGAGTGTGTGCCCAGCGATGGATTGGCGCCCTGTCCTGGGTGTATCTGCCCAGCGCCCGAGACGTTCTCCCCTGGATGGGCATGGGGAACCCCACCGCGACCCTAATAGAGGATAAGCGGGAGATAATGAATGAATGAATGAATGTTTAC
>JAFMOD010000936.1:1383920-1401938 GCA_019802435.1 Corydoras maculifer
ACAGTCTAAAAACATGGAACAAGTTAATTGAATTCTCAAAATTGCCCCCTATAGAGTGTGTCTGTGTGAGTGAGTGTGTGCCCAGCGATGGATTGGCGCCCTGTCCTGGGTGTATCTGCCCAGCGCCCGAGACGTTCTCCCCTGGATGGGCATGGGGAACCCCACCGCGACCCTAATAGAGGATAAGCGGGAGATAATGAATGAATGAATGAATGTTTACTGACCTTTGTCTTTGATGATAACAGTAATTTATTAGGGTATAGGATGCCTAATTTTCACATTTTTGATCTTTAAAATGTATTTTTTGTTTGTATGTATGTTTTGTAAGTATTTAAAAATAATAACATTAATATCAGGATATAACTACAAATCACACATTGGTTAACACATTAGTAACCATATTGTCCATGCATTATTAAATTAGTAAAGCTGAATAAGAAACAAATTAAAAAGTAAAAAATGCATACTAAAGTGAACACAAGATTTTTTTTCTTTCATTTTTATATTTTCTGTTTAATATTTAATATAGTATTAACCTACGTATTGCTTTTGTTAATGAAGGAAAATATATGTAAAAACATGAGGCATGTTATTTCTTTTCCCTTTTTTTTGTTACATGGTTCTGATTTGAGATCCAGTGAGGAACAAAACTAGCACATCTACATTTTGTACATTTGTTGAGCACAGTTTGTATTTTGCACATGCATAACCCAACTCTTGAATGACATTGACTTCATGTCCCTCCTGGTGTTTACATAAAAATGCTTTTGAAGATAAACTTCAAAGTGCTTTCATGCCCAGCAGTGCTTGTCTCTCTTGCCAAAGGCAGAGTGCAGATATTTACTCTAGGTCACACATATGGCCCACATACCATTTCACTCTGGCTCGCAACACCTTTGAGGAAAGTTTTATATCTCTAAGCAAGTGTGAGTGAGTCTGAACTGCTATAGAGATAGAGCACAACACGTCATCAAAGGGAAAAGCACCTTTGTCTCCCTAAAGCTCAGTTTTTCATTTTGACAGCCTATGACACTGTAATTTTTAGTTCTTCACCTTTTTTTAGTGCATCCTTCCACACAACAACTTTAAGCCTTTTTTTTACCTCCACTTGGAGGCCGAAGTGACATAAAGGCTTAATTGCATCATGAGGGTACTCTAATATAGGAGTGGCTTAATGTGCATTTTCTCTGCTACCTTGATTTAACAGAGGGCCCTGTTTCTGATTTAAAATGGCTAAAATGCAACATTTTTACAATGTTTACTTAGTGTTCATTACACCATATATATATACATATATATATATATATATATATATATATATATATATATATATATATATATATATATACATTTATTATCTTTTAATTTCAGTGTTATTTGATTTCTTTGAGATTTCTTTAACACTCCTAATAGTTTTCTGAAAGAGTGGAGATAGTTGGCAAACACCTTTTTGTTCACATGATTTTGTTACAATTTTCTGAATTATAAAAATAATTTAGTTTATTCATTTCACTGAAAGATGATATTGGCATATCACAAGTCTTCTGATTGTTGGCTAAGTAGTATTTCTACCTCTTATTTTTACATACATTTCTGTAGTTTAGCCTGAAACTTGTCAGGATATTTAAATTCAGGGGTTGGACTTTCTGTAATGCATTTGCGTAACAATAGCAGCACACCACAGGGGAGCGGGGAAGTGACGCACGCACAGTGTAAAAATATGCAGCTTTAGCCAAATTAGGGTTAAATGGCCAAGTTTGGTTCTTCGGATTTGAGTTATTAAAATCATGACATTTATGCAAGTAAATAATAATAGTAATCAAGTCTACAATACATAAAAATGAAAAATACAGCACAGGAAACATCAGAATAAACACAAAACTAAGTGAAAGTATCCGTATATTGCACGTTGTTAATATGATAATGATAATAATAATAATAATAATAATAATAATAATAATAATAATAATAATAAAAAGATAACATAATTTAAAATAATAATAATAATAATAATAATAATGATGATAATAATAATTAATAATAATAATGATAATAATAATTAATAATAATAATAATTATTATTAATAATAATAATAATAATAATAATAATAATAATAATAATAATAATAATAAAAGACAGTTATTTAAGTATTTTATCTCCAATAAACAAAATTTTATAGCTTCAAATAAGCTGTCATGGTCTGTTTTATCCTTCAATTTCTGTGCTGTGTAACAACATATCACCTCTAAAAGTTGAGTGCGAGCATGTGCATCCTTACAAACACATAACGCCGACCTTTATACCTTTTCAAACTGCTGCTGATGCAACCACTTTTGGCAAATCTTTAGATCTCTGGGGATGCACTAATTGCCCCTTTTATATAATGAGCCTTTTATTCATGAGCTCTCAGACTTGGCTAACTAATATTGCTTTAATCAATAAGAAAGATAGGAATGCCAATCCTGCAATCAGTCATTATGATGGGAAATCTAAGTTGTGCCCAGTTGGTCATGTTTTAGCAGAAAAACAATACGTGGACTAAAAAAAATACACTTATAATATGATTTTGCTATGCTCAGATGAATATAAAAGAGAATAGCAAATCTTGTATCAAAATGAACAAAGACATTTTGCTTGTGACAATGCATGTGAATGTATGTTACTGCATATCTACTTCAAAGGAGTTTTCCTGCATGTCTAATTTTTCATGATGAAAGGCAAACATTGCAGTGAATAGAAAAGAATCACAAACATCATGGTAGGCATCATGTCTTGTACAAATTTTTGATAGTACCTACATAAATAAGTGATACAACTTAGTTTTCCATGTACTCAAATGTATGTGTGAATATACTCACCCATACAGGAAATTTTTCTTTGGTTCTAGTAGCTGCCTTTAAAACAGGTTCACAAAGTCTTTGTGAGGTTTACTTTGCGAGGATCAAGGTTAACATCTCTAAACCGTGGAAGTGAAACTCAAGAGATTCTTGATTCTGAAATTTGTATGTTACATAAGCATTTCTTTATATGTGAGTCTACAGTTTAAAATAACAATTCATTTCCTATATATATCGGGGCTTGACAAAAAAGCTAAAACAATTGTATAAGACTAAAACAAGAAGAAATAAAATTAAAAGGGCTTTGTGAAACTGATAGCAATAAATACACTTAACTGTTTCTAACCATTAGTAAGAATAAATAATAAGCTAGCAACAATCCATAACAGTTATACAGTTGCTATACACAATTATAATTGTGTAAGATAAGATAGACCTTTATTTGTCCCACAACGGGAAAATTCACAAAAGACCATTTGTGCCTGAACAGGGACTATAAGTGAATTCCTATGTCACAGTTATAAAATGTATCATAACAATGCAATACTATATGGACAGACATAAACGCCTATGACTTGTCGTCACAGAATATGATGGCTGTTATGACATGTCTGACGCAGTTAAATTCATAATATACTTATGTTTTGACTTGGGCTATGATTCCCCTGTGTGTCCACATTGTGTGCATTTTTAAAGATGCAGGCTTTTTTCTGAATGGGTGTGTTTTGATTTATTTTTGCAGTAGGCTGAAATGCAATGACAGGCTTAGAAAGAGGTCATGTGCCCCTGCTGACAACCAAGAGACACTGAGCCACAGCTGCTGACAGCTCCTGACACATTAGAGGATTTGACCTCTTATGGATCAAAATTGTTGCTATTTATGAGCCAGTTATAGAAATGCCAACGTTTAATAAAAAGGGTTTGTCATTCCATCTTTCTACTCTGCAAATTATTTACATGGAATGATAATGGTGAATACTAAGGCTGTTTTTGATTTAAAAAATGTGTTTTTGCCTGTATGGGTTAGTTGGGGGGCTGGATCGCAAAGAGAAATGAAAAATACAGGCAAATATAAACACATTCACTTTTTTGTTTGTTGTATTAGATACCTTATTCTAATTACAGGATTTAAACCAACCTCCTCCATCCAACAATTGTTTGGTAAATGCATATTTACTCTAGCTATGAAAACTGGAACTGGATTTAGTGTTCTTCTGCTGTCTCCTTTTCCCATTAGCACATAGAAGGGTAAAATCAAAACGAAAGGCCGAGGGAGCTTACTAGGAAAGTTGCAAGCTGTGAGCTGCATCAATAATTTAAAGAGAACCTCATAGCTCTGCTAATCAGCACCAATTGTTGTCTGAGACATGGCCGTCATTGAAATTGGCTGTTAACACTGGTCCGATAAGTCTATAGGTATGCAGGGGGAAATATCCTTCTTCACAGAAAATGGTTGCCAAAGGCTAAAACGATCCTAATATCCAATTGCATTTAGGAAAACATCAATCAACTGTTTTTTTTTTTTTTTTTTTTTTTTTTTTTTTTTTTTTTTTTTTTTTTTTTTTTTTTTTTTTTTTTTTTTTTTTTTTTTTTTTTTTTTTTTTTTTTTTTTTTTCTCCTTTTAAATCTCTCTTGCTCTCTTTCTCTGTTTTTTTTATCTCTTATCCTCCTTATATCAGCATGCTGCAAATTTAATTTATAAAAAATCATAATTTTTGCAAGAAGGACTGACTTGAAATTTAAAAAAAAATCCTGAACATACTCAGTAACAAAGCAGAGATTGCAATTGTTTAAATTTGCTATGTATTACTACCTAAAAACTTTTATAGAGCCTATTTTTGAGTGTTCTTTATTCTAGTGTTTCTGAACAGAAATATATTTTGTTAGAACTGATAGGTATACCATGTTTAGTGGGTTTCCACATGAGCTGAACCAAGGAAGGTAGCTGTTGTGAATTAATAGTCACGCTATGTGAGGGGAGGCATGGTGTCATCGTGCAGAACATGTGCCACTCCAGTAAGTTGTTTGCTACTCAACAGAAGGGAATCTCACCATCAAACCAGCCCATCTGTCTCCCCCACTTTCACAGTCATCTCTATCATGGCAGTGCAGTTGAAATGACATGAATCCCCCATCACCTATGTGCAAATGCAGGATAAATGACTTGTTGAGAAAATCTGTCATGAATTTTAATAGAGATTGCACCACTGGGGCTTGTTTCACTCCCTGCTCCTCATTGTCCTTCTCAGCAGCTCATCTTATGCTGGATTGATTGGAGCATGGTAGCCAGTGCCATCTGATGTAGTACGTTTCCTCAACATGGATTGATTAAGGACATGCTCACTGCTAAGTTCTCGCTTAATTTCTTCATTTTGATCATGGACATTCCACATGCTTACTGGTTTTACCCATCTGGCTAAGAACTGATCAGACAGATGCTTATGTGTCATATTTTGCCTTTTTTTTGTCATGCTCCCTGTGATGCATATGGAATTTACAGTGTAATATTTTAAAGGTTTTTTATGACAAACTTAAAAAAAAAGAAATCATGATCGTTATGATGATGTATTACTGTGTACTCACTTTACAAATAATTTGATATTTCTACCACATACACCTACTTTGTTGATATACTGATTCTCACTGTAGCATCTCCATTATCTAAATAAAATTTTCACCTGACACTCACAAAATGAATTTTTAAAAAAATCACTGTTGCCCTGATGACAAGCATTTAATAGTCATTATGCAAGTATGCAAAACAATATTAGTTGGATTTATGGTCTTTGGATTAGAGAGTAAAGAAGTGGTGGCTTTGTGGTTATGCCATCTAATTATTATCTAGGAAGCTATGGGATTTAAGTCTCAGCAGTATTATGATGAACATATGCGCACCAGATTGTATGTATATTTTGTATGTGCCAATAAAAGGGACATAATCCACTGAATATGTGAACATACTGAATGACCATTTTGTCTAATCAATACCTATTGCATCATTTTGCACCATGCTCTTAATACATTGAGTGTATGCAAATTATCGTCAAATGAATCCCATTCTAAGAATTTTTTTTTTTTTTACAATCTAGTATTTAATCTTTAAACCGTTTTTAAAGGATAAAAATGTTTCATGTAAAGAATTACAGAATTATACCTTGTTTGTAAAAGTGTGCTGTGGATGGTCTTTGAGACAATGCTCAATTGGCAAAGTGCTGCATTAATAATATTTGCTGTTTTGGTATCTCTAGTGTCAGTATTATAGACAGTATTGTCATGGTATGTTTTTTTTTTGTTTTGTTTTGTTTTTTTTTCTCCTTAGTTGTGAACTGCACAGAGCCCGGTCATGTGGAAAACAGTGTGAGACAGGTCCTTCCCAGTGGGCCTCATCGCTACAGCTTCCAGACCACTGTCTCCTATTCTTGCAATCTAGGATACTACCTGCTGGGCACCAGCACTCTGACATGCCAGGGTGATGGCACCTGGGACCGTTCACTCCCAAAGTGTCTTTGTGAGCATCTTACTTTTCTTTATATTCTTTGAAGATTATTTTTCAAAATCATATTGTCTTGCTTCAGGTATATTTATGTAGATATTTGAAGAATTATATTATAACTCTTTTATTGTATTTAATAACCATGTGTTGTAATTGCAATATGTTGAAAAATTTGTGTTTGAAGGTTCACAAGACTGAAAATGTCCTTATCCTTTTTGTCTCTTATAACTCTACACAGTGGTACTGTGTGATCATCCCAGCATGCCACCATATGGTCAGATCTCTGGGGACAGGCGAACAGTGGGCTCTGTGATCCGATACAGCTGTATGGGTCAGCGTGCCATAGTGGGCAACACAACCCGCATGTGTCAGCTGAATGGTCAATGGAGTGGCTCCCCACCACACTGTACTGGTAACATGCAATTTAAAAATTTTCCTTTACCCATAGCTCATAATTATTTATTACTTAAGCCTCTAGTCACTAATTACCACTGTCATTTTATATCTCAGAGGAAATATAAGTAAAGGAAATTGACCATGAGCGCTTGAGCATGAATCAGAAGGCAAGCCCTCCGTCCATCTATAAAGTCTTTATGTTCACCCTGCTACACACACCCCCTCACATGTGGCAGCTTCAAAGCAGTCGTGGTTCACTTTAAAGCCATCAGGTCCATTCTGCTCACAGATATGCCCCTACCTTCTGTCATTCTATACTATAAAGCATTCCTGGCAGGTTAATGTCACAATTCATGACATTCATATTTCTCACAAAATTGCAGCTTCAAATTCTTTAGACCTCTATAGCCAGTTTACTACTACACGAAATAGTAAAGGCAGTGGGAAAAAATCTGAACTAAAGGATAAGGGAATGAACAATGCCAGCGCTCATAATATATTTGCTTAATTTGTCTTTAGAGGCTTTTGGGATTTGTAGTTGTTTGTGTTGCAGCCCCAGCTGTATAGCCAAGAGACTAATGTGATCATTTGTAAATGCCTCTGCGGGAAGAACAGATGAGTTTATATGATGAACAGATGAATAAGATGAAATTTGCTCCCAGTCGGCTTCTTATCCAAACCCTATTATTAGTACATGAACTTTTTCATTGGCATATGATGAAAAACCCTTCTTTTTGTCTATTTTAACTTTTTTCCCGTCCTTTCTTTTTTTACTTTTCTTTTTCAAGAAATCATTTCATTTCTTTCTTCATTTATTTTTAATGTGTATATCCATCTGTCTTCTTTATCTTTGGCTATTTTTGTACTTTTTTGGCTTCTATATTCAGTATTTTCTTACTTTTTCTGTGTAGCAACTGGGCACCTAGCTTAAAAAAACTATTAATCAACGTTAAACTCTCGACTTTTTAACAGTATACCTATTTATCTTTATAATGTTTGGATCTGTCTATCTGTCTGCATTAACTTTTATGTGTGTGTGTGTTTGTGTGTCACTATCTATGTCTGTCTATATATTAAAGGTGATTCTGGAGGAAGGTGTGGGGACCCTGGCATACCAGTACACGGAATACGTCTGGGAGAGCAGTTCACAGTGAGCAGTGTGGTGCGCTTCAGCTGTGAACCTGGCTATTCTCTTCGCGGTTCTTTAGAGCGGACATGCCTGCCCAATGGCACTTGGCTGGGCACACAACCTGAGTGCCATGGTAAGTGTGATTCATTATAAGCACATTGGAAGATTCATCTAAACTTACATATCTATTGGAAACTATGCTAATATATCATCTATCATCTCCACAAGACAAGCTACAAGACAAAAAATGTTAAAAGAGAAGCTCCTATTTCCACAATCCCATTTACAAAGCCTTAGAAGCTGTAATATAACCTTCTTATGTTATGTTATTCTGTATACAAGATTTACTTTCTGTTTGCCTGCCATCTTCTCTCGGCAGACTGCCTTGTTGCTCTGTGAATTCAGTTGTGTCCCAGAACCCTTGGCCCTTCTGGTCTTTCTTTTCACTTCCCTGTTCATTTTTCATCTGTAACTCTTCTTCTTTCCCTGAGGGTAAATCATTTTTTGAGAAAGGAATGTCAGAACAGTAGAAATACCCAAGTTAATTACCCATGGGGACACAACTGTCATTTTCTCACCTCTGTCTATTTTAACTATCCACTTCATTTAATAGAATGCCCAAGAGTCTGTCCAGAAAATTCTGAGTTTTGAAATAACAAACCACATGCCCCACTGGCTTTTTGCTTTTGTATACTATAGAGATTAACAATGCTTTGTGAACATGCATATGTTCTCATGCACAAACATTATATACAGTGTGTATATTAATTAACCTGTTGCCAGTTAAATCGGGCGGCACGGTGGCTTAGTGGTTAGCACGTTCGCCTCTCAGCACTAGGGATTCCTGGTTCGAATCCCCATCTGGGTGGAGTTTCCATGTTCTCCCCGTGTCTGCTTAGGTTTCTTCCGGGTTCTCCGGTTTCCTCCCACAGTCCAAAAACATGGATCAAGTCAATTGAGTTCTCCAAATTGCCCCATATAGAGTGTGTATGCGTACGTGTCTGTGTGAGTGAGTGTGTGCCCAGCGATAGATTGGCGCCCTGTCCTGGGTGTATCTGCCCAGCGCCCGAAACGTTCTCCCCTTGATGGGCATGGGGAACCCCACCGCGACCCTAATATAGGATAAAGTGGAAGCTAATAAATTAATGAATGAACAAATAAATCGGCATTTACATCAAAAGTCTTGCCATGCTGCACAATAGCACTTCTACATATATTGACCATTCACATATTTAAAAATACAAATCAGTAATAATCTGTTTCAACATGTTAATTTTTTTCACACAAGTACACATAACTACATATTACATAACTACATATGCACATGGAGATCAGTAAGGCACAGTTATTATTTGAATTGTGAAGTAGGACAATCCTCAAGCAGGCATTTATTACTAAGACCTAATCAATTAGAAAAAAAGCGCATTTTCTTTTCCATAGAAATTGTATTGTAGTGTTTTTTAGTGGGATAATACACTATGTCACAATGCAAAAGTGGTTTAGGGAGCACAACAATGTGTTTAAGGTGTATATTTGGCATCCAAATTCCCCAGATCTTAATTCAATCAAGCATTAGTGAGACGTGTTGGACAAAAGTCAGAACCATGATCATAAGGATCTGCTGCTAACATCTTGATGTTGGATACCACAGCACTCCTAGTGTCCTGTGGAGGGGGACAAACACAATATTATGAAGGTGGTTATAAGGTCGTGCCTGTTCAGTGTGTCAATATATAGACACATATATTCTTATAATTATTTAAATGCAAACTCAATATTACACCATCTCATGGTTTGTTTGTTTTTTGTTTGCTTTTTATAATAAAAATACTAAACTCTTTCGGTTTCTTTTGATTTATACAGTTTTTAGTTGTACAGTAATCATCGATGTGGCAGCCTAGTTTAGACTTTTTTTTTTCTTTTTTTTTTTTTCTTTTAACTAGTGTTATTTTTGTGTCTGCTACAGTGCTATCCCTTGAAAATGTTGGGATATTCAAAAAAAATACAGTTTGTGTCTGCGTAGAAAAGAGAAACAAAAAAGACTTTTCATGTCTATTGTTGTAACATTTGTACAATACATGACTCTGTATGGATTTAAAACCCTGAAATGCCTAATTAGTCGACATTACTTTTTAACAAAGCCAGCACATTCACTCCAAAATTGTAGCCTAGCAAGACTGCCAATAGTATGTTTCTTTCTGCACCAACCACCAGTGTAAGTTTTGTGTGGCCATTCCTTAAGGGACTAAATTACAGAGGGCAAGAATATATTTCTAAGCAGAGTTAGAATTCCTATGAAAGTGCCTTTTATATATAATTAAAACAGACCCATGTGTGCTTCTGTTAGCTTTGGGGTTTATTATGATTCTGTCAACCTGCTTATCATTGAACAGTTAGCCTCAGCCAAAAAGCATGCTTGGGTGTTTATAGCTCTGTCAGTAAACCACTGAGTAGCATAAAAAAGCCAAATGAATGAAGATCTATTAGGAATACACAAAGGTTGTGACTCTGGGTTAGGAGTCTATAACAGAGCTGCTGGTTTTAATCACGCTGAGGGCACTTGGGGCATTGACTCGTTAGCAGAGCCATAACCTTTCTTTGACCCAAACCACTGTGACCTCAAGCCAGACTTAACCTTCTTAGTTGCACTTGGGCCAATGGGCATATTCCATTAGTCACTCGGATTTTAGTTATGTTTACAACATGTCTACAATATTGGTGTTTGCTAACTCATGTCTCTCTCTCTCTCTCTCTTTCTCTCTCTCTCTCTCTCTCTCTCTCTCTCTCTCTCTATCTCTCTCTCTTTTTCTCTCTCTTTCTCTCTCTCTCTCTTTCTCTCCAATCTATCTCTGGGTCTCAGTGGTGTCTTGTGGCAATCCTGGGACACCTCGGAATGCATTGATCCAGTTTCATGATGGGCTGGTCTTTTCTCGCTCTATTACATATGCATGTCGAGAAGGTTACTATTCTACCAGCCTGCTGACTCGTCACTGTACTGTTAATGGAACCTGGACTGGAGACATGCCCGAGTGCACAGGTACAACACAAACATCACCAAATCTTATTTGATTTCATTCCACTACATGAAACTAAGAATTAACCAAAGCTTAGAAAACAATCAGTATCCTTTAAATGAAGCCAGAGTTTTTTTTTAAAACAATGATTATAATTTAAAGAAGTATTACATTTCACATAGCATCTTGGTACAGCATTACATGGCAGGATATATATAAACACATTTATTTTCCTATTTAGTGAGAAATTTATGTTGCAAATTAACTCGATGTCAATGAGTCATATACAATGGGACTGCCATTTTGAAAAGGTTTTTAAAAACCTTAAGCCTTTTTCATTTGGACTATTCCAAGGCATATAAAACAGACAAATACATAAAGAACTGAAGGACTTATAGGGCTGATGCATTAAAGCAAAACTCAAAATACAGGCCAGACTGGTTCATGAATGGCTATGGTTACTCTGGTAACCACTGTGTATTATTGCAGTGCAGAGATAGTTGAAAAAATGTGTGGTGTTTATAATAAGTGAAGAGTGAGTGATAACAATTGAAATAATAAAAAATTCACAGTGCTTACATATAAAGGAATTTATCCGCCACATTTAACCCATCCATACAGTGAGACACACATATATACAAAATAATGAAGTGAGCCCACATACCCATAGTGTTTGGCATCCTTGTATATGGTGCCCGGTGAGCAAGTGGTGTTTGGTTTCCTGCCGAAGGGCACTTCAGCCACAGTATTTGTTAGGACGGGAATTAGAACCAAGGACGTTTAGGTCACAAGACTGGTTTCATAACAACAAGCATATGACTGCTCCGACTGGTCTCAGTTGCAATGGTTGTTCAAAGATTTAAAAAAAGGTTGTTGTGAAGTTGTGTTGTTCAAAAATACATTATAATCAAAATTTAGAAACACAAGCAAATTTCTAAATACTAGAAGTAGAAAAAAAAGAAGAAATAGAAAACCCTTTCTGAAATAATATTGCAGCTTGATGGAACCTTGTCAGCATGAAACATAAAACAGGGGGTGCAGAAATAGCAAGTTACCATGACAAACAAATAGCCACATTCTGCACACATAAAACTGCTAAGGCAGGTTTAATAATGCTCTCCCCTGACCTAGAATAGCTATATCAATTTTGTGAGACAAACTTGCAACTCCCTCACTCTCAGGAGCACCTAAACGGAATTAAACCTCTGGTCAAGGTTACGTAGGACAATTTTACAGCTCTATTTTCTCATAGTCTGATTTGAGAAACTCCCATTTGGTTCAGAGATTATGAATTGTATAAGCTGGGGATGAAGACACTTTGTTCCGATTAACATGTGGATAGTGTTAGGGGAATGATCTGAGGCTTTATTATTTTATTCTATTCTTTGCAACAGCCAGTCACAAAAAACATTATGGCTGTTTTGAAGAGATTAGTCTTGTCCAGTGTCTTGGCATCTCTTATCTCTCATAATAGAGACATCTTCAGTTAATGGAGGATTTAAGCAGCCATTATGTCTGCTGCCACAATGCTTTTAGTTTCACAAAGTAACTCAGCCACTGGCTGGTGGCTGCTGAAATAAGAAATATGTTGTTGACCAAATTGCTGACAATTCATAAAATGAAATGTATAACTTCTGAGACGTGATTTTCATTCATGCAAAAATATGGAAAAAAATATATGCATGGTGATGGTCACTGCTTTTTTAGCAGGATGTGATTCCTGGGCAGTGAGGCCATTTCTCTGTGGCATTTGTATGTTATTTTCGCATGAGACTTTTTTCAGGAACCTTAGTTCCATGCCATGATTCAAAAAAATTATAAACTATGTTGTATATATCAAATTGTGTAAATATGTGCATTTATATGTTTTGTGTGATTGCTTTGCTTTTGACTGTTGACATGTTCAGGTCGTTTCTTTGCCCCACGTGCGCTTTCACAGGCTTATGAATACAAAAATGTAAAAATTTTTTCAAATGTCCTAAGAATACACTAATAAGTAAACTTAATTCTATTCTATATTGTTGTGCATTTATCAGTTATAAATGTGGACCACTTCTTAAAAAATGTTATGTTGGCAAAGTCAATAAAACAGAATGTTGTTTTAGTTTTATGTCATACTGAATAATAATAGCCCATGGGCACAAAAATGTATTTTATTTATTTGATTTATTTTCTTGCTCTTTTCTCATAAAGTTATTAACTGTGGAGACCCAGGAGTGCCTGCAAACGGTGTTAGACTTGGAAATGACTTCACATATGGCAGCACTGTAAGCTTCCAGTGCTCTCCAGGCTTCACTATGGACGCTGACCGTGCCTCCACCCTAATCTGCACGAAGGATCGCACCTGGAATGGCACAAAGCCTGTTTGTAAAGGTATCATTCAACTTAGAAACTACAATTCACCAGACACTTCTTAAAATTTTTTATCTTTTACGAAAAGTAGCATTTAAAAATTTTGAAAAATAGATGAATAAAAATAACAAAATAATGAATTAATAAGCAATTAATATGAAAGGTGGCTTAGTGGTTAGCACGTTCGCCTCTCAGCGCTAGGGATTCCCGGTTCGAATCCCCATCTGGGTGGAGTTTCCATGTTCTCCCCACGTGGGTTTCCTCCGGGTTCCCCGGTTTCCTCCCACAGTCCAAAAACATGGATCAAGTCAATTGAATTCTCCAAATTGCCCTATATAGAGTGTGTGTGCGTGAGTGAGTGTGTGCCCAGGGATGGATTGGCGCCCTGTCCTGGGTCTATCTGCCCAGCGCCCGAAACGTTCTCCCCTGGATGGGCATGTGTAACCCCCCCGCGACCCTAATAGAGGATAATGAATGAATGAATATGAAAGTTCAGTTTATTATACATTGCTTTATTATATCGTTATTAATTATTATTTTCATTATTATTTTTACTTTGTTTTTCTGCAGCAATTGTGTGTAGCCCTCCACCAAGTATTCCTTATGGACAGGTTGAAGGTACTGACTTTCAGTGGGGATCTAGCATTAGCTATACCTGCAACCAAGGTTACCAGCTGTCTTTGCCCACCATACTCACCTGCCAAGGATCAGGCAACTGGAGCGGTGAAAAACCTCAGTGTTTTCGTAAGTCTCACTTTGAAATCAGTTTCTGAAGCATCTGATGCGGTTCCACGTGATTGTATTTCATTTGTACTAATACAACAATTCATTCTGACCTTACAATCATATGTGAAAGAAGTGTGGTCACTGTGATCATGATTATGAAACAAATAACAATGCAGGTGGTTTAACTGGAACCAAGTGTTCTGTGACTGGGTCTGCTGTTTTACTGCTTATTATAACATTTTAGGATGAAGAATGATCATCAATATATATAAATGCTATAAAAGTATATAAAAGTCACAGTGTTCAAATAACAGCCATGATGTTAAACCTGTATTCTATTTCTTCAATATGCTTGAGAACTTTTCTTAGATTGAGAAAATATTTAAACAAAAACTCAACTAATGTTATTATTATTACTATTATTGCATAATTTTATTTATCTAAAGAAGGAGAGAAAGTGACATAAGGTACATTTAATTACATTTTTTCAGTGTTTTGTTGAGGATTAATGAAGTATACAATAATAAATAAATAAATGGATTGAATCAATGACTAATGTTGCTTTTTATGCAAATATATGTTTTAATGACAGTTGATATAATTGTTTTTAACAATGTATTTACTTTAACTGCACAATGGTATGGTATGATGAATAATTGTATAACCCTTTTATCTTACTTCGCTAGGTTTCAGCTGTTCTTCATAATACTAATCTTTTATATTTAATAGGTTTTAGTACAGCTCTTTACACTTAAAATGCTGTTTGTTCTTGTAGCTGTTTTCTGTGGAGATCCAGGGATTCCAGCCCAGGGTCGTCGAGAGGACACAGGGTTTACATACATGTCTTCTGTGTTCTTCTCCTGCTTTCCTCCCTTCATACTGGTTGGCTCTACACGGAGATACTGCCAATATGATGGAACCTGGAGTGGAACTCAGCCATCATGTATAGGTAATACAAAATGTAAAAAAAATTAAAAATAAATAAATGTTTTTTTCCGTATGGAATTTGTGTGGGTGTTCACCTGGAGCCCAAATTTTCTCCTATGGTCCAAAACTGGGTGGGCTAGTGGCTAAATTACTTAATTGCCGCTAGGTAAACCTATTTAATGGATTGCAACCTTTCCAGTGTGTTTCTCTACCTTTTACAATGTAAATCAATCTGTTTTATTAAACAGGTGGAACTTGTAAATTTGCCCATAGTATTACACACAGCATTGGCATGCCTTTTAAATTGGCAAGTATGAGATGCATGATGCAGCAGTGGGAACTGTTGACAACTCACAGCAACTAGATGTATTTAATTACCAAACATTCAGGATACTGTCTGTGTGGACATTAATTAATTAATATTTAAAGTTATATGAAAATACATCTGGGAACATGCAAATCCTTCTACAACACATTACAGTAAACAATACTTTAGATGACATGTAACCCTTCAACAAAACCTTGGCTTAATTGATATCATCCTGCAATGTCCCAGCATGTAATGAACTCAATTAGATAGGCTTTAGTGACCTTAGCAACATTTAAAATGAGATATTGTATAAGACTATTTATGTTTATGTAATTCTTAGATCCAAGTCACACCAGCTGTGTAGACCCTGGCACACCTTTGTTTGGATATCAAAACAACTCTCAAGGCTATCAGGTATCAGAACAAATGGAAACGAATATTATTAATATATATATATATATATATATATATATATATATATATATATATATATATATATATATATATATATATATATTTTTTTTTTTTTTTTTTTTTTTTTTTTTTTTTTTAATTATAAATTATGGTTTTATTCTTTACAGATCAGTAGCACAGTGTTCTATAGCTGCAGAAAGGGCTACCTTCTTCTTGGCTCCATTTCCCGCACTTGCCTACCCAATCTTACTTGGAGTGGTATGCTTCCAGAGTGCATCGGTAAGTAATATTTCTTTTTTTCCCTGTATGAAACATCTCTATTTAACATGTCACTATTTGCCAGTGTCTCTATCTTACTTATTTCATGCACGATCAATAATAATAATGCAAAGCAGGAGCTGGATCTTTGAATAAAATTTTTGTTATTTTGAATGAACCATATTTTTCCTCAGCTCATCACTGTAGTCAGCCTGAACTTCCAGCACAGGCAGATGCAAGAGCCATAGAGCTGCCATCTCTTGGTTATACTCTTATTTACACATGCCAGCCTGGATTTTACTTAGCTGGAGGCTCAGAACACCGCACTTGCAGATCCGACAGCAGCTGGACTGGCAAGCCACCACTATGTGCAGGTATTCAGTGCAACACAAACAATTTTACTAGATCTTGTTTTTACTCTATGATAAACCCACTGTTACTATGTTAATAGCCCCCCCCACACACACACACACACACACGAGTAAATATGTGAGTTTATACATCTGCCCTACTATTAAGCAGCTAATTGCTCAGATTTAGTACATTTTGTGCTTGCTTTGCTTTTGCTAATGCTGATGCATTGCTGTATGCACCTGTTTTATCTCAAAAGGCTGGTGGTCAAGGAGTTCAATTCGTCATTCTATCACTGCAATATTCTACTTTTAGGGCTTTGGTTAGCCCATTTTACATTGCTGATTCAGTTAGAAGCAAAATGTACTTTTCAAAAGTTTGCACAAAGCAATTTCACTACTAAATGAATCCTATTTAGCATGTAGCGCAGTAATAAAAACAAACTAACTAAAGCTGTCCTGCGCAATGTCATATTTTCACTATGTCTGCAATGTAAGCACAAGTCTTGCAAATAATGGCTTTGATGGATCTTGAACTGAAAGTGGATGAAATATGGTGCTGATAGTTTTTAAAGCCAAGCCATAAAGATAGAGGAGAGAACTGTGCTGCTGGCCTTTCACTGTGGAGGAATATTAACAGCACCTGAGGGAAAACTGACAGAGAGTGAGTTCAGGCTCCTGACAGCTAATAAAGCTCTGTCCACACTGAACCTGTCCATGTGTATGGAAGAGTTTTACCACTTATATTAGTGTATCAGTGTACAAAAGAGAGTTTTGTTCATGAAAATCCCAAAAAAACAAACTTGTTCACAAATCTAGGGCACAGACTAAATACTATCTTTTTTGGTTGAATATGACAATATGTATGTTTATATTATTTTTTAGTAAAAACTTGACTTAATTAAATTATGTATTAAATTGACAATTGCTGTTTTGCAGCATTCAGCATTTGTCAGTCTCTGATTTAATAAACTTACACAATGACACACAAATGAAATGCATTGATTTTGTGTTTATTTAAATTTATTTAGGAGTTACAAAATAGACAAAATAGTTATTATATGATGCTCACTCAAGCTGTAGAACAAGAAATGAACATGTGTTATCTAAAACAGTTTCACATTTCTCCAGATGACTATTCATATATTAAATATTTTTCTGTGGTGTAACATTTCTCAGAATTTAAGATAAAGAAATCATTGAATTGCTTTACATTTTCCTTGTCTGTGGAACCAGTTTCTCCACAAATGAATGATCCATTATCAGCATATATCTTACCCTATTTTGGTTTATTCAAATTCATGCTTAAAACCATTCCCAGTGCAAATTGTTACACCTGTAAAATCCTATGAAGACATTTGATCATGTTCAGTTTTATTCTTACCTATTTGGCAGGTAGAAGAGAACCCACACAGGCAAAAAGAGATAATGCAAATTTCATACGTGTGGCTGAGGTCTGCAAATGAGATGCATAACCTTCATTTGTAGTGGTCATTATTATTATTATGCTTAAATTGTAACAGTTGCCAGAGTGACATTGTATAGTTGCACATTTGACGAAAGGTAGATTAAAACCATGGACAGGTTGCCAATCCATCTCAGGGCAGATATAAAGTAATAGTGTCTTCAGTTCATTTATTGGTAGGTTTGTAGACCTTGGAAACAATTCTCTGCAGCTGTGAAAAGAACATGCAAAATTCATAAAAAAATGAAATGTTGTACTCTGCCTGGGAAGACAAGATATACCTAATATATAGAACTAATACCAAGCAATGCATTTGTGGACGTAAAGTTTTGATAAACTATAAAAA
>JAFMOD010000937.1:0-28411 GCA_019802435.1 Corydoras maculifer
TAATAGACTTCCACAAAAATGAGATGTAAAGATTCAGGCATTTAGCTGTTAATTCTATATATATCTATAATATTTAATATATAAATATATATATAATTCTATATCTCGATTCCCAATCTGGGTGGAGTTTCCATGTTCTCCCCATGTCTGCCTGGGTTTCCTTCGGGGTCTCCGTCCAAAAACATGGATCAAGGTCAATAGAACGCTCTTAATTGCCCCATGTAGAGTGTGTGTGTGTGTGAGTGAGTGTGTGCCCAGTGATAGATTGGCGCTCTGTCATGGGTGTATCTGCCCAGCGCCAGACACGTAGGATGGGCATGGGGGAACCCCCCACCACGCGCGACCCTAATAGAGGATAAAAGCGGAAGATAATGGATGGATGGATAACTATATAATATTTAGGGGCGGCACTGTGGTTTAGTGGTTAGCATGTTCTCCTCTCAGCGCTGGGGATCCCAGTTCCCAATCTGGGTGGAGTTTCCATGTTCTCCCCGTGCCCACGTGGGTTTCCTCCGGGTTCTCCGGTTTCCGTCCACAGCCCAAAATCATGGATCAAGGTCAATTGAGTTCTCCAAATTGCCCCATATAGAGTGTGTCTGTGTGTGTGTGAGTGTGAGCCCAGTGATAGATTGGCACCCTGTCCTGGGTGTATCTGCCCGAAACGTTCTCCCCTGGATGGGCATGGGGAACCCCCCGCGACCCTAATAAAGGATAAAGCGGAAGATAATGGATGGATGTATAATATTAAGGTTCTTATTTGCATAATTTAATTTTTATTGATTTGTGGGATTAGTTTAAAAATCTGATGAAACTTTAGGTCAAATTGATGAATTTCACGAATTCTAAAAAAATTGTTAAGGGGTTTAAAAACTTTTAAATAACACTGTATAAATGTGTGGTAATCCAGTAGTGTTCTAATAGAATAAGATAGAACTTATAATTAAAACAGCAAAATAACTAAATTAAAAAATTGTTTTTCTACAAGGAAACCCTCCTCAAGCTGAGAGAATTGAATTTAATACCTTTTCCTCTTATAATATTAATACATGTATTTTATGCATTTGCTAAAACCCTCTTACATAAACTGATCCCTGACCAGCTACAGGAATGCTGAGCTGAATATATGATGCCATTAACGATTTATAGAAGTAGTCTAGACAGGATTGTGGTGGATCTGCTAATTATTTATAGCCAGACTTTTTTAAAGGTGTTCATAAAAGTAGTTAGAAAATCATCCATTCATTATCTTCCTCTTCATCCTCTATTAGGGTCACAGAGGGGTTCCCCATGCTCATCCAGAACGTCTCAGGCGCTGGGCAGATACACCCAGGACAGGATGCCAATCTATCGCTGGGCACACACTCACACAGACATACACACTCTATATGGGGCAATTTCGAAAACTCAATTGACTTGATCCATGTTTTTGGACTGTGGGAGGAAACTAGAGAACCCGGAGGAAACCCACGTGGACACGGGGAGAACATGGAAACTCTAGCGCTGAGAGGAGAACATGCTAACGACTAAACCACCATGCTGCCCAGTTAGAAAATCAGATGTATAATATTTCAGGTTAAAAACAAAAAAAAAATCTTTTTTTGAGAATGCCAGACTAAATTATAAATGTTTTTGCTATTTTGATTTACTGCGTTGAGTAGTCAACCTAATCCAAAAGACATGACAACCAAGATACAACTTTAATTTCAGGTTAAGGATCTTGATCACAGGGCGGCACGGTGGCATAGTGGTTATGCTCTTTGGGTGGAGTTTCCACGTTCTCCACATGTCTGTGTGGGTTTACTCAGGGTTCTCAGAGTTATTCCCACAGTCCAAAGACATGGATTCATGTAAATTTAAATTGTCCCATATATATATATATATATATGCCCAGCGATGGATTGGTGCCCTGTCCTGGGTGTATCTGCCCAGCGACCGAGACGTTCTCCCCTGGATGGGCATGGGGAACCCCACCGCGACCCTAATAGAGGATAAAGCGGGAGATAATGAATGAATAAATGAATAAATTTTTTTTTTTTTGGCTCTTTTGCTACAATATCTGCTCTCTTAATGCCACTATGAGCAGGAATCCAGCTATACAGAATGGAGAATCCTAGGCTGTAGAGTTTTCTATCTGTAGCTAGCAATTCGTGGATAACGGTGGTCCGTGTTTAAAGATTCCAGAGCTTGGATGCAGGACTTTGAGTTCATACAGATCACATTATGTTTCTAGGAGCTAGTAGAGATATGACAGCCATGAGGGCATAAGCCTCCGCCGTGTATACTGAAGCATAAAGCTGTTATAGTGATCAATCCTTGTACATTAATATAACCACATAATGCTGGGTCTACTTTTCAATATATATCTTAAAACTGCAGCCTATGGTCATTTACCACACAGCTCAGCATTTACTACAGGATAAACTTTATCTCATAGATCCATCCTAACTTATTCAAGCTTCTTAGAATCAGCTACTGTCCTTGTTCTTTTCCTTTCGTGAAAATCAATCAGGGCTTTTTGAGCCAACAGTTATATATTTTATTATATATCATATTATATTATATTAATTTAGTTCCATCCAGCAAAACCAAAGCCATATGGTGAAAATAATGCTTGCCAATGCTCAAGATGTTATAGATTCCAGTGAACTATAAATCCATCATTTAATCCAGCTGCCCTTTTACTTTTGTTCTGAAATCTATTTATTGTTGAATCTTGAAATATCATTGTGGTTTATAATGAAAATAAAAAAAAAATTCTAATGAATGCAAGAAAAATTGACATCAAAAAGTTCGGAATCGACTATTAAGGTTTCAAAAAGAACATACTGACTGCTTACCTTTTTTAACAGCATGCACATATGGAGGGGAGGAGCCACTTAATAGGAATGACAAGCTGTCATGACAGTCTGGAATTTTCACAAGTCTACAGAAAAGAAAAAATAGAACAACAATCACTACATTTTAACCATCCATCCATTATCTTCTGCTTTATCCTCTATTAGGGTCGCGGGGGGGGTTCCCCATGCCCATCCTGGGAAGAACGTTTCGGGCGCAGGGCAGAAACACCCAGGACGGGACGCCAATCTATCACTAGGCATACAGTCGCTCACATAGACACACTCTATATGGGGCAATTTAGAGCATTCAATTGACCTTGAGCCATGATTTTGGACTGTGGGAGCAAACCGGAGAACCCGGAGGAAACCCGCGCAGACATGGGGAAAACATGGAAACTCCACCCAGATTAGGATCTCAACCTGAATACCTAGTGCTGAGAGGAGAACATGCTAACCACTAAACCACCGTGTCACCCCACAACATTTGAAATAACCATCCATCCATCCATCATCTTCTACTTTATCCTCTATTAGGGTCGTTGGGGGGGTTTCACCATGCCCATCCAGGGGAGAACGTTTCGAGCACTGGGCAGATACACCCAGGACAGGGCGCCAATCTATCTCTGTGCACTCACTTACTCACACAGACACACTCTACGGGGCAATTGGAAGCATTCAATTGACCTTGATACATGTCTTTGGACTGTGGGAGGAAACCAGAGAACCCGGAGGAAACCCACACGGACACGGGGAGAACATGGAAACCACTCAGATTGGGATTCGAACCTAAATATCTAGTGCTGAGAGGAGAACGTGCTAACCACTAAGTCACCGTGTCACCTCTCTACATTTGAAATAACCATCCATCCATTATCTTCCGCTTTATTGTCTACTAGATTCGTGGAGGGGTTCCCCATGCCCATCCAGGGGAGAACGTTTTGGGCGCTGGGCGGGACTGGGAACACTCTCTCTCACACAGACACAAACATATGGGGCAATTTGGAGAATTCAATCGACATTGATCCAAGTTTTTGGACTGTGGGAGGAAACCAGAGACCACTAAGCCACCGTGCCGCCCGCTATTTACTGTTAAATTAAACCAGATTAAAATGAAACTAATAAAACCAATAAAAAATAATAAATAAGATGGACTTACTCTTTGTTTTTTGTGGCCACCAGCAGCCTCAGAGAGCGGCGTATACAGAAGGACTGATTGATCATGGTCTCCACTTCAGAAAAAGGTCTGAGAAACACCAGGTCTTCATTAATCGAGTAGATCTTCCTGCCCGCCTGCAATCCTGCCGACTACATCACACATCCACAGAGAAATGCATTTCAGAAATCAAACCGTTTTTATGAAGTTGCAGAGGATAGAGGTCACAACGAAACCAGCATTTATTTTATTTATTGTCATTTTAGCAGCTGTTTTTATTTTTTATTAGCCACTTTGCCTTAGTGGTTAGCACATTCGCCTCTCAGCGCTAGGGATTACCAGTTCGAATCCCTATCTGGGTGGAGTTTTCATGTTCTCCCCGTGTCTGCGTGGGTTTCCTCCGGGCTCTCCGGTTTCCTCCCACAGTCCAAAAACATGGATTAAGTTAATTGAATTCTCAAAATTGCCCCATTTAGAGTGTGTCTGTGTGAGTAAGTGTGTGCCCAGCGATGGATTGGCGCCCTGTCCTGGGTCTATCTGCCCAGCGCCCGAGACGATCTCCCCTGGATGGGCATGGGGAACCCCACCGCGACCCTAATAGAGGATAAGCGGGAGATAATGAATGAATTAGCCACTTTGCCTGGTTTCCTGCATAAGTTAAAATAAGATAATCCTTTATTGGTCCCACAATGGGGGGAAATTCATATTCTCAGCAGCAGAAGTGACAGCAATCGGGAAAGTTATAGATATATCTAATGTATTTATAAAAAGAAGTATGTTAAAAGAACAAGCAAAGTATATAAAACATTTTTTTTTTAAAACCACCCCTATACCATGTTATATGACTTTATCCAAAATTAATTTCCGCTTGTGAAGTATAAAATTTTGTGAAAAATGGGCAATTTATCCATAGAAACTAAATTAATTAAGTACCACTAATTAATTGGTCATTTTATTAATTTATTCATGTGTTGTCATTGATGATGAACAATTGTGCAAAATGGGAAGTGGGTGAAATAGCATTTCCAAGCTTTTTACCAGATACACAGGCAAACTGGTGAAGCTAATATATGTAGAGGTGGGAATAATAATAATACTACTACTAATAATAAAAATAAATAAATAATATGCCCAGCGATAGATTGGTACCCTGTCCTGGGGGGATCTGCCCAGCGTCTGAAACATTCTCCCCTGGATGGGCATGGAGACACCCCCCCACACGACCCTAATATAGAATAAAGCGGAAGAAAATGGTTGAATAGATAATAATAATAATAATAATAATAATAATACATCCATTATCTTCCACTTAATCCTCTACTAGGGTCGTGAGGGGGGGGGGTTTCCCATGCCCATCCAGTGGAGAACATTTTGGGCGCTGGGCAGATACACCCAGGACAGGGTGCCAATCTATCACTGAGCACACACACCATAAAAACCATCTGTATCTTTATGAGGATAAATTCAAAATAAATCCAGACTTTAACTTCATTTTACTTACTGAATGGAACCTGAAGTTCTATTGGACTGGCAGTCCAATAGACTTATATAGTTTTTAATTGTTAAATACAGGTCACATGATCACTACACAATCTGTACATTAGTGTCCTACACTGTTAAAGCTGCCTGGCCGCTCAAGGAGGATGAGTCCCCCACTGAGTCTTGGTCCTCACAAGGTTTCTTCTTTAAAACAACAACATAACAGGGAGTTTTTTCTTGCCACTGTTGCTTCAGCTTGCTCTTTAAGGTGTAAAGTCTTACAAGACTGCTTTGTGACAATGTACTATTGTAAAAAATACTATATAAATATATTACTTGACATGAATTACTTTTACCTTTACAGCTTTTTACTGCCAATAAATTAAACATTTATGTTTTTTAAAAGGTCACAGTGAAGAAGTGATCTGTTATAAAGGCAGAGGCTCACAATCAAATCAATCAGAGATTACAGTGAATTTATTCAGTGCACTTTTAGAGAAGTTAAGAAACTATTCATGTCGTTATTGTTTGAGATTGTTCGACATTATTTTTATAAATACCTTTATATTTCAACTGTTTTTGTCCTTCCAGTGTAGACATTTGCAGCAAAGCTACTCTGCATTAAAATACAAAGCTGGTGCTGTACGGCTCTACACTGTCTCCTTACTGGAAGGACAATATTGACCTCTTGCTGTCTAAACTTTGCTGACGCTCATGAATCACAATATATAGTTTAAAGCATACAGTAGCGCATGAACATTAAACTACACTAAATCCATATCCTGTTTCTGCTGACACGTTCACATTCATTATAAAGTCCTTATGTACTGATGTTCCTTAAAGTAAAGAAGCCTTTAAAAACATGTACCATTCAATCAATGTCTTTGCTATGAGAAATAATATACTCCAAAAAATAGAATTATATTTTAGTAGGCATGACCTGAAGGTCATGGGTTCGATTTCCAATCCCACCAAGTACTATGGCTGACGTGCCCTTGAGCAAGGCACCTAACTCCAATCTCTTCCATCTAAGGTTCTGTATACAAGGCTGCCCTCGTGAATTTAAATTGCCCCATATAGTGAGTGAGTGTGTGTGTGTGTGTGTACTGAATTGGCATGCTGTCCAGGGTTTGCCCAGCGCCTAAAACGTTCTCCTTGATTGGCATGGGGAATTAAGAGGAAGATAATGAGATGATAATAATAATAATAATAATAATAATAATAATAATTATAATAATAATAAGATAATATAAGGCGGCACAGTGGCTTAGTGGTTAGCACGCTCGCCTTTTGGCAATGGGAGGTCCAGGTTCGAATCCCAATCTGGGTGGGGTTTCAATGTTCTCCCCGTGTCTGTGTGGCTTTCCTCCCACAGTCCAAAAATATGGACTCAAGGTCAATTGAATGCTCTAAATTGCCCCATATAGAGTGCGTCGGTGTAAGTGTGTGTGCCCCTGTGATAGATTGGCACCCTTTCCTGAGTGTATCTGCCCAGCGTCCAAAACATTCTCTCCTGGATGGGTGTGGGGAACCCCTGCGACACTAGTAGAGGATTAAGTGGAAGATAATGGATGGATGAGTTTTAAATGAAGCCACGGTGGTTTAGTGGTTAGTACGTTCGCCTCTAAGCGCTGGGGATTCAGGTTCGAATCCCAATCTGGGTGGAGTTTCCATGTTCTCCCCGTGTCCGCATGGGTTTCCTCCGGGTTCTCCGGTTTCCTCCCACAGTCCAAAACATGGATCAAGTCAATAGAATTCTCAAAATGGCCCCATATAGTGTGTGTGTGTGTGTGTGTGTGTGTGTGTGTGTGAGCATCCTGTGTGTATCTGCCCAGCGCCTGAAACGTTCTCCCCTGGATGGGAATGAACCCCCCGACCCTAGTAGAGAATAAAGTGGAAGGTAATGAATAAATGAATGAGTTTTGGTTCAATCAATGATATTTAATTAATAGACACAATACAATATTAATAAATCTTAATAAGTGACTTTTTACCCTTTACCCCAAACATCTATAAGTGTGCATTTTATCTGGAATCATAACAACGTGTCAAATCTGTCACCAAGTGCAAAGAATCAGGCTGCAGCTGTTTGAAGCCTTCAGTCGCTGCAGTTCACACCACTGAATAGAACCCTCTGCCAGGTGCTAGAATGAAAGCCCTTAAAACAGGGCTCTTTAATTATGCCGTGTCGGGCTGAGGCCGGGGATAAAGCAGCCTCTGTGTCCTCACACACTCAAACACACAGGGGCAGTGTGACTGCGTGCTGTTTGTGGAAACAAATCCCTTCCTCCAGTCCTTCTGCACAGAAGAGTTTAGTATTCCTGACCCAAGATCACTCGTTCTGACTGCTGTCTGTCTTTCGCAGTCCATGAACTTGCCCCCCTCCCTCTCTTTAAAGGCAACTGTGCCTAGAGGGGACAGACAGAGGCCTTGTTGCTTTTTATGATCAAAAGGGATGAGAAACAGACTGGAGGAAGGACTTCAGACCAGAAAATGGAGATGACCTCAAAATCAGTAAACATTAGCCCTAGCCCTCATCCATTAATGCCTACCTCATGAGGACCACGCTGTGTGATACGCCAGTGTTTCATGTACGCTTAAAGTTAAAGGTTTATTATCAGAGATTAGTAGTTATTGGAGTCAAAATTTAGGCCAGGTGGCTTAGGGGTTAGCATGTTCTCCTCTCAGCGCTTAGGATTCCAGGTTCGAATCCCAATCTGGGTGGAGTTTCCATGTTCTCCCCGTGTCTGCTTGGGTTTCCTCTGGGTTCTCCGGTTTCCTCCCACAGTCCAAAAAACATGGATCAAGGCCAAATGAATTCTCCCAATTGCCCCATATAGAGAGTGTTTGTGAGTGAGTGAATGTGCCCAGCGGCCAAAACGTTCTCCCCTGCATACTCTTCAGCACGGTATCAAAAGCACTTATACACAGACATTCACACACACTGTGAGTCACAATCTCCATCCCCATGTGAGTGACCTCTACTCTCCTCCCAAAATCACATCAATCACATCTAATTTACATGTACATTCCATTCGATCTGCTTCTAAAGGTGGGCGGGTTAATTCAATTGACTGGCGTACTGTTACCATAACTACTGAATACTAATCAGTGGTGCAGTACTGTATGTACGTCACTGTTTGCTTCATCTATGTAACTGTATGATGAGAGAATGGACGAATAAGTTTGTGTATTTGTAGTTTATGCCATTTCAGCACATTCTGGCTCGTTTAATGTCGTTTACATCGTTTAGGCTTTATTAGATTCGATTATAATTATAACTGTTTTGTAAGCTGTCAGGGCGGCATAGTGGTTTAGTGGTTAGCATGTTCTCCTCTCAGCACTAGGGATTCCCGGTTCGAATCTCAATCTGGCTGGATTTTCCATGTTCTCCCTGTGTCTGTGTGGGTTTCCTCCGGGTTCTCCGGGTTCTCCCCCCCCCCGTGAGTGAGTGTGTGCCCAGCGATAGATTGGCGTTCTGTCCTGGGTGTAACTGCCTAGCGCCCGAAACGTTCTGCTCTGGATGGGCATGGACATGGGGACCCCCCCGCAACCCTAGTAAAGCATAAAGTGGATGGATGGATGGTTTGATATGGTTGGCAGGTCGGATGAATCAGAAAACGAGGCAAAAACAAGACGAGGAAAATATGGAGACGTGACAGGGTGACATTGGGACTCTGAGGAAGATATGATGAGGCATGTCTAATGCTCTCGCCAGCATCGGAAGTGAGAGCGTGCTGACGACGCCGGGGATTAAGAAAGCGTGACCTGCACTCTGACTATCTGGCAGCTCATTTGAGAGCTGACTGACGTAGGTGTTGATAACTCAAATAGAATTTCACTCAGCCCTCCCGACTCGCAGGGTTCTAATCAGGGCTGCAATTAACCAATGACCTGAGGTGTAAGACATGGACTGCATTTAATTTGTTTATAACAGAATGCAACTGACAACAAAGCCCATGTGAATTACCATCTCAGAATATTCATCTAATGATCCTAATCTGAGCATGCAAATCTATATAATCTATATAAATCTGAATGAACAAGCTTGCCCCTCTGACACCTGTGTGTTTTCAGGCTGAACAGTGCAACACAAACACACTTGGCCACTGTTTAATGGGCTGGAATCGGAGATTCCTGGCTGTCACTTGAATACTGACCTTTACTGACTGTTTAAGCGCCAGCGTGAGGTGACTGGGGGCACAGGAGAACATTGTGTGGACTGCACGTTCTATTGCAATATCTACAGAATTCTGCCACTTGGTTGGTAAAAAAAAAATAAAATAAATAAAAATATATATATATATATATTTTTAAATCGATGACAAATCCAAGGGTCTCATCACACAGTGGGGGGGGGGGGGGCAGAGGAATGGAAACGCAATACATCCATCCATCTATTATCTTCCACTTTATCCTCTATTAGGGTCGCGGTGGGGTTCCCCATGCCCATCCAGGGGAGAACGTTTCGGGCGCTGGGCAGATAGACCCAGAACAGGGCGCCAATCTATCGCTGGGCACACACTCACTCACACACACACACTCTATATGGCGCAATTTGGAGAACTCAATTGACTTGATCCATGTTTTTGGGCTGTGGGAGGAAAAACCGGAGAACCCGGAGGAAACCCACACGGACACGGGGAGAACATGGAAACTCCACCCAGATGGGGATTCGAACCGGGAATCCCTAGTGCTGAGAGGAGAACATGCTAACCACTAAGCCACTGTGCCACCCGAAACGCAATACAAATATATTAACCATCAAACTTGTCTTTATATATACTGTATATATATACACAAGTCTTGAAAGTAGGTGGCATGGTAGTTTAGTGGTTAGCATGTTCTCCTCTCAGTGCTGAGGATCCAGGTTTGAATCCCAATCTGGGTGGAGTTTCCTTGTTCTCCCCGGGGTTTCCACCCACAGTCCAAAAACATGGATTCAAAGTACATTGGAATCTAAATTGCCCCTATATGGTGTGTGTGTGTGTGTGTGTGTGTGTGAGTGAGTGTGCCCAGTGATAGATTGGCGCCCTGTGCTGGGTGTATGTGCGCAGCGGCTGAAACGTTCTCCCTACTGTGGGAGGAAACCTACATGGACACGGGGAGAACATGGAAACTCCACCCAGATTGGGATTCATACCTGACTCCCCAGCACTGAGAGGAGAACATGCTAACCACTAAACCACCGAGCTCTCAAAACCTTTAGCAATATTGCGCTGTCTAAAATACTGTGTGTGGAAATCGGCTTCATCTGTAACACTCAAAAAGATCTTAATGACAACCAGAACTAGTAACCTGGATGGGCATGTTATTGTTTATTATTATTTTATTATTTTATTTTGTTATTAGTACTTCCAATTATTTGTTTATGTACATATGTTTTTGTGTAATAATTGTGGTATAATGTTTAAAAACAATAAAAAGATAATAAAAAAAAAATGGTCATGATGGGCGGCACGGTGGCTTAGTGGTTAGCATGTTCTCCTCTCAGTGCTAGGGATTCCCGGTTCGAATCCCCATCTGGGTGAAGTTTCCATGTTCTCCCCGTGTCCGTGTGGGTTTCCTCCGGGTTCTCCGGTTTCCTCTCTAAATTGCCCTATATAGAGTGTGTCTGTGTGTATGAGTGTGTGCCCAGTAATAGATTGGCGCCCTGTCCTGGGTGTATCTGCCCACCGCCCAAATCGTTCTCCCCTGGATGGGCATGGGGAACAACCCCCCTCACGACCGTAATATAGGATAAAGCGGAAGATAATAGATGGATGGATGTTTTTTGTGTAATAATTGTGGTATAATGTTTAAAAACAATAAAAAGATTATTTAAAAAATGATGTCATGATGGTGGCTTAGTGGTTAGCATGTTCTCCTCTCGGCACTAGGGATTCCTGGTTCGAATCCCCATCTGGGTGGAGTTTCCATGTTCTCCCCGTGTCCGTGTGGGTTTCCTCCGGGTTCTCCGGTTTCCTCCCACAGTCCAAAAACATGAATCAAGTCAATTGAATGCTCCAAATTGCCCCATATATAGTGTGTGTCTGTGTGATTGTGTGCCCAGCGATGGATTGGCGCCCTGTCCTGGGTGTATCTGCCCAGCGCCCGAAGCGTTCTCCCTTGGATGGGCATGGGGAACCCCCTCCGGCCCCAATAGAGGACAAAACGGAAGATAATGGATGGATGATGTCATGATTAAAAAAGGAAGATTACCACGAGGACCTTATCCCATCTGTGAAAAATGTCACATCTGGGCGCAATCTGCCTGGGATTATGTAGCCAACAAATATTAATAAACTTACTAAACTAAATAAAAATGTCTGTGCAATAAAGAAGAAAAAGAAAAAGCGTTTCCAAAAAGTCAAACTGCTGTTCTAAATCCAAAATAATTGATGTAAAAACTCCCAAAGCACGTAATTACATAAATATCTCATCCAACAGTTAATAATGGTCTCTGTGTCCATTGGCTTAAATCATTTTAACCTGATATCATGTTTAAAAATTACCAGAAACATTAAGCTGGAAGGATTTCTATACTTACTATATAACAACTTATATACTAAGACGTGAAATAATGGTACAAATCGACGCATGATGTATTCAATATTATAAAAGATGTCCTCACCTCAGCATGAGAGCCCCTGGTCACACTCTTTACAATTATGGCCTTGTTCTTCTCTTCGATCTCAAACCCATAGTCTTCCTCCTCAGGATGGATCTGCAGAAGTAAATCACATCAATAAGATCAAAGGAACAAAACTGTAATTAGATTTTGGAGCAAAAACAATAAACTGTGATCTACTAAATTATGTAGATCATAGGTATTTGTTTTGTGTTTCTTTAGTTTAGAGATACTAAAACTCAAGGCTGGCGGGCCATATCCAACCTGTTATACAATTATATCCAGTATATAGTATATTGGATTGTATATCTGGGCAGCGCCGTGGCTTATTGGTTAGCATGTTCTCCTCTCAGCACTAGGGATTCCCAGTTCGAATCCCAATCTGGGTGGAGTTTCCATGTTCTCCCCGTGTCCGCGTGGGTTTCCTTTGGGTTCTCCGGTTTCCTCCCCAGTCTAAAAACATGGATTGAGTCAATTGAGTTCTCCAAATTGCCCCATATAGAGTGTGTTTGTGTGAGTGAGTGTGTGCCCAGTGATAGATTGGCGCCCTGTCCTGGGTGTTTCTGCCCAGCGCCCGAAACGTTCTCCCCTGGATGGGCATGGGGAACCTCCATCCCCCTTCCCCCCGACCCTAATAGAGGATAAAGAGGAAGATAATGGATAGATGGATTGTATATCTGCACAATTCTACTATTCGCACATCTGTTTACATTTAGTCATTTAGAAGACGCTTTTATCCAAGTGACTTACAAATGAGAGAGTCCATTAATCAATCTACAATTAAAACATCTAATTAAAAACTTTCTTCAGTTTAGACAAGAAAGAAAGTATTCAAAGTTTTTTTTTTGGTTCTCAACAAGGAGGAGCAGCAGCTGTAGTCCAAAGCCACTCAAGTCCAGCCCATCCATCCATCATTATCTTCCGCTTTTATTCTATATTAGGGTTGCGGAGGGCCCATCCAGGGGAGAACGTTTCGGGCGCTGGGCAGATACACCCAGGACAGGGCACCAATCTATCACTGGGCACACACTCACACAGACACACTCTATATGGGGCAATTTGGAGAATTCAGTTAACTTGATCCATGTTTTTGGACTGTGGGAGGAAACCGGAGAACCCGGAGGAAACCCACACGGACACGGGGAGAACATTGAAACTCCACCCAGATTGAAATTCAAACCGGGAATCCCTAGTGCTGAGAGGAGAACATGCCACTAAACCACCGTGCCACCCTCAAGTCAAGTTCAAGTCATTTATTTATAAAGTGTTTTTTACAATAGTACATCGTCAAAAAGCAGCTTTACAGTGTTATAAGCCTTTAAACCCCCAAAGAGCAAGATGAAGCAACAGTGGCAAGAAAAAAACTCCCTGTTATGTTGTTATTTTAAGGAAGAAACTTTGTGAGGACCAAGACTCAGTGGAGGACTCATCCTCCTTGAGCGGCCGGCAGCATCAACAGTGTAGGACACTAATGTACAGATTGTGTAGTGATCATGTGACCTGTATTTAACAATCTAATTTTGTCCACTTGTAATCACAAGCTCATACTTTTAGTCACTACCTGAGTTCGTGACCACAGGTGAGGGTAGGAAAGTAGATTGACCTGTAAATGAGGAGCTTTGCCTTCATGGCTTCACCACATCACTGCAGACACCAGCTGAACCCTCTGTCCTACTGAAGCAAACATAATAAATGCATCAGACTTACCACTATGGACTTGGCCAGAATGTTCTCGATGAGCTTAAAGTCGTTACGGAGCTGCTTGCTCTTGGTGCTTGTGCCCTCGGTTTCCTCATCAGCGTGGAAGCGGAAGAACTGGGACTCGTCTTTAAACTCGCTTTTTTCCAGGACTGCAATTCATGCAAAACAAATAAATAAATAAAAAATACTTTTTGTATTTATACATAATCCACTTTATTCTCTACTAGGGTTGCGGGGGGGTTCCCCATGCCCATCCAGGGGAGAACGTTTCGGGCGCTGGGCAGATACACCCAGGAAAGGGCACCAAGCTATCAATGTGCACTCACTCAATTTGGAGAATTCACTTGAACTTGATCCATGTTTTTGGACTTTGGGAGGAAACCGGAGAACCCAGAGGAAACCCACGCGGACACAGTGAGAACATGGAAACTCCACCCAGATTGGGATTCGAACCGGGAATCCCTAGTGCTGAGAGGCGAGCATGCCACCGTGCTGCCCCCTCCCAAAGTTTCTTCCATAAAATAACAACATAACAGGGAGTTTTTTCTTGCCTCTGTTGCTTCAGCTTGCTCTTTGGGGGTTTAAAGTCTTATAACACTGTAAAGCTGCTTTGTGACAATGTACTGTTGTAAAAAGAGCTCTATAAATAAATTACCTGAACTTAAACTTAAAAGTTAAACGTCTAAATTGTAGTTCAATACACCCCCATATGAACAGCGCACTCTCAGACTCATATAAGGAACAGCTATCTGCCCTACCACACACTGCACCTCACACTGTACCCCACACTGTACCACACACTGTACCCCACATTGTACCTCACACTGTACCAAACACTGTACCCCCACACTGTACCACACACTGTACCACACACTGTACCACACACTGTACCCCAAACTGTACCAATCACTGTACCCCACATTGTACCCCACACTGTACCAATCACACTGTACCACACACTGTACCCCACACTGTACCAATCACTGTCCCCACACTGTACCACATACTGTACCCCCACACTGTACCCCCACACTGTACCAATCACTGTACCCCACACTGTACCCCACACTGTACCACACACTGTACCACACACTGTACCACACATTGTACCCCACACTGGTCAGAGACAGTAGTACATTTAGTTTAAGTCTCATTCCACCAAAATGCACCACAGAGCACCACAGGAGGTCTTTCATACCTGTGACCATCAAACTGTATCACACACAACCTTCAGATTGATAGCCCAACACCCTAACCTCTGAGCTACCACAGCACTCAGCAATCAATAGGTAGTAAGTTTGCTGCTTTTAAACTAAGAAATAGAAAGCAGCTTGTACTTTGTGGAGTTTTTTCTTGCCTCTGTTGCTTCAGCTTGCTCTTTGGGGGTTTAAAGGCCTTACAACACTATAAAGCTGCTTTGTGACACATAAATAAATTACTTGAACTTGAACTTAAAAGCTAAACGTCTAAAGTGTAGTTCAATACACCTCCATATGAACAGCGCACTCTCAGACTCATATAAGGAATAGCTATCTGCTATCTGCATTACATTTAATTGCGCATCCATCTATTTCACTTCAACGCCCTACATGGTGTTTATTCATGAGCATTGAAATCACATGACAGTAAATGGCCTCCCTGTTGGTGGAGCCCGACACTGATGACTGCTGTGCTGCTTTTTCCAGACGTGTGTTTGTGGAAAACGTGTCAGGGAGGACTTTTTCTGCTTTAAAACAGAAATATCTCAGAGGTACATGCCGTTCCGTACAGCACTTCCAAGTAAAACGTCAGTGGGGCCTGTTTGGTAGCTGGACATCTGAAGACCAGGCAGTGTTATTGCTTCCAGGGGAAGCATCTGTGTTAAGAGGTAAGAGCACGTACGTGTGGGTTTTAAAAGGATTTTTTTTTATATGGTTCTTAACAGCTGTGGACATCCTGCTAAAAACACACAGAGTGCATGCACCTCTGTTAGATGCTCAGGGGGACGGCAGACCTCTCTGGAGAGAGTTAAAAACAGGTTTGAAGAGTTGCAGGAGCATCACACTGACATTACATTTGGTCATTTTACAGAAACCCTCTGCAGGAAGGGCCGAAGTCGTCTGGACTGTTTGGGACGTCTGAGGTCCTTTAACATCCGCAGGACGATGCTCAGGGTCTTTTATGAGTTTGTGAGTGCTGTCCTTCGTGCTGTTGCATGCTGGGAAAGAAGGTTGAAGGAGGATGCTGTCTAAACTGAAGGCCATCATGGACAATGCCTCCCATCCACTGTACCACACAGTAAACCACACACTGTACCTCACATTTTACTACAAACTGTACCTCACACTGTACCTCACATTTTACTACAAACTGTACCTCACACTGTACCTCACATTTTACTACACACAGCACCTCACATTTTACTACACACTGTACCTCACACTGTACCTTACACTGTACCACACACTGCACCTCACATTTTACTACACACTGTACCTCACACTGTACCTTACACTGCACCACACACTGTACCTCACATTTTACTACACACTGTACCTCACACTGTATCTCACACTGTATCTCACACTGTACCTTACACTGTACCACACACTGCACCTCACATTTTACTACACACTGTACCTCACACTGTACCACACACTGCACCACACACTGTACCTCACACTGTACCTCACATTGTACCACATACTGTACCTCACACAGTATCTCACACAGTACCACACACTGTACCACTCACACTGTACCACTCACACTGTACCACTCACACTGTACCACACACTGTACCACACACTGTACCACACACTGTACCACACATTGTACCATATACTGTACCTCACACAGTATCTCACACAGTACCACACACTGTACCACACACTGTACCACACACTGTACCACTCACACTGTACCACTCACACTGTACCACACATTGTACCCCACACTGGTCAGAGACAGTAGTACATTTAGTTTAAGTCTCAATCCACCAAAATGCACCACAGAGCACCACAGGAGGTCTTTCATACCTGTGACCATCAAACTGTATCACACACAACCTTCAGATTGATAGCCCAACACCCTAACCTCTGAGCTACCACAGCACTCAGCAATCAATAGGTAGTAAGTTTGCTGCTTTTAAACTAAGAAATAGAAAGCAGCTTGTACTTTGTGGTAACCTGGTCGTAAACAGTATTAAATAAAGCTATCCAACAGAAACAATGTGCATCTTATTATAAAAAACACTTCAGCTTTTATGACCGTCAGCAGCTTTGTGCGGTGGGACTGGTTTTAAAGCCAGTACCTTACAGAAACATGCTCACGGTTCACGGTCTGGCTGCAGACACCAGACGTGTTGCAATAGCAAACAAGCCGGCCAAGGCTCATTGCTGAATCTGTTTATAGTAGTATCAGGGGGTCAATTTGAAGGATGTTTCCAGTCCTTTATACATATATATATAAGTTCCCCAATGGTTCCCCATGCCCATATATATATATATATATATATATATATATATATATATATATATATATATATATATATATATATNTATATATATATATATATATATATATATATATATATATATATATATGACCACAATGTACCCAACATCTGATGGCTACTTTCAGCAGGATAATGCTCCATGTCATAAAGCTGGAATCATCTCAGACTGGTTTCTTGAACATGACAATGAGTTCACTTTACTCAAATGGCCTCCACAGTCACCAGATCTCAATCCAATAGAGTATCTTTGGGATGTGATGGAACGGGGGATTCGCATCATGGATTTGCAGCCGACAAATCTGCGGCAACTGTGTGATGCCATCATGTCAATATAGACCAAACTCTCTGAGGAATGCTTCAGGCACCTTGTTGAATCTATGCCACGAAGAATTGAGGCAGTTCGGAAGGCAAAAGGGGGTCCAACCCGTTACTAGAATGGTGTACCTAATAAAGTGGCCCGTGAGTGTATATATATATATATATATATATATTTTATACCACTACCCAAATTGTTGTTTACCAAAATTAAAACTTAAGCTGCATCCCCTTAGAGAAAGCATAAAAATGACAAGAGCATTAGAACGTGGTATAAGACAGTTGTGGTCTTAGACCACTTTCAAAGTTTTTGTTTATATCTACACACAAACACAAAAACATTGTGAGACCCAACATGGAGACTTTACCGTGATGCATGAAGCCATTGTTGCACAGGCCAACCCCAAGAGTGACCGCATCCTCTCGAGTAGAACAGTCTCCCTGGTACATAAAAAAATAATAATGAATAAATAAATAAAAGATTTATGTTTTGCAGTACAGGTGGTAAAAAAGTAAAACTGTGGTGGAAAAAAAAGTTTTCATATTTTCTCACAGCCAACTCTACAAAAAAAAAATAACCTAAAAGAGAATAACGGGTTCTACAGACAAAAAGGAGAAAACAGAAAAACAGGGATCATTACAGAAATCAACAGAATGATGAAGTTCAATCAAACAAATCATGTGAGGACTCAGCATACAGCTGAACCTTCGACTTTGTAGAGAGTTATCTTTGATGTTCATATTTCAGGTCTATTTAAAGCGTCTTCTCATTACAGACACTTTGAAAACTTTTTTTCAGAGACACACAGAAAGGTTCTGAGGTTCAAACAGAAGAATAAGACGTGTTATCTTCTGCTTAATGCTATATTGGAAGTGCAGTGGGGGGGGGGGGGTTCCTCCATCACCATCAAGGGGAACGATTCAAGGGCAGATAAACCCAGAACAGGGCGCAAACACAAACACACACTCTCACTCACTGACTGACTGACTGACTGACTCACTGACTCCCTCACTGACTGACTGACTGACTGACTGACTCACTGACTGACTGACTGACTGCCTCACTGACTGACTCACTGACTCCCTCACTGACTGACTGACTGACTGACTGACTCACTGACTCCCTCACTGACTGACTGACTGACTGCCTCACTGACTGACTGACTGACTGCCTCACTGACTGACTGACTGACTCCCTCACTNTGACACACTGACTCACTCACTCACTGACCGACTCACTGACTGACTCAAACACTCACAGGGACAATTTAGGTCAACTGAAAACACCTTAAATCCATGTTTTTGGACCCATACAAAGACAGACACAGGGAGAACATGTATGACTCCTTCCAGATCAGAATTTAAAGCTGGATCCAAATCATCCCCCACAAATAGAAGTCTTTAATCATCTGAGAAAAGATTTTCAGTATAAGATCGCACTTTGAGGGAGTTCTATAAACAAGTTCTAATAGCTTAAATAATTAAATATATCCAAACAGTTACAGCAGTAAAAAATTATACACACAGTCTGGAAATTTAAATATATAACAGGCATGTCTTCAAATGTAGGAGAGCTTTAAATCGTCTTACCTGTGAGATGAGCCAATCCACCAGTTTGCTGGCTGGTAACACAGACTTAAAGGTTTTTAGATGGTGATCTCTGTCCCTGAAAAGAAGATAAAGCAAAATGATAGAATATTAATTACCTTTCACCTGTTTTGCAGCTTTTGCAAACTAATAACATTCAGGGTGGCACGGTGGCTTAATGGTTAGCATGTTCTCCTTTCAGCACTACGGATTCTCGGTTCAAATCCCTATTTAGGTGGAGTTTCCATGTTCTCCCCATGTCCATGTGGGGTTCTCCGTTTTCCTCCCACCAAAAACATGGATCAAGGTCAATTGAGTTCTCCAAATTGCCCCATGTAGAGTGTGAGTGTGTGCCCAGCCATAGGTTGGCGTCCTGTCCTGGCTGTGTCTGCCCAGCACCCAAAACTTTCTCCCCTGGATGGGTATGGGGAACTCCACCGCAACCCTAATAGAGGATAAAGCGGAAGATAATGAATGAATGAATAACATTCTGTACATTCACATATTGTAAACAGCGAGGTGAGACAGCACGTCAGCCCACAAGTCACGACATTGGTCAATGTTTGAAAGGGGAGAACGTTTCGGACGCAGGGCAGATACAATCCATTGCCGGCCGAACACTCACTCACTCACGCACACAATATAGGTGCAATTTAGAGCAGCCAATTCACCTTGGATCCATGTTTTTGGATTGTGGGAGGAAACCAGAGAATACGAAGAAAACCCATGCAGACAAGGCATTCGAACCTGGATCCCCAACGCTGAGAGGATGATGTGCTAACCACGTGAGCCAAATATTGCAATTTATTTACAATGATGTCGCTCTTTACCTTATAGTTTCATATATATATATATAAACACATACACACGGCGGCACGGTGGTTTAGTGGTTAGCATGTTCTCCTTTCAGCGCTAGGGATTCCCGGTTTGAATCCCAATCTGGGTGGAGTTTCCATGCTCTCCCCGTGTCTGTGTGGGTTTCCTCCGGGTTCTCCGGTTTCCTCCCACAGTCCAAAAACATGGATCAAGTCAATTGAGTTCTCCAAATTGCCCCATATAGAGTGTGTTTGTGTGAGTGAGTGTGTGCCCAGCGATAGATTGGCGCCCTGTCCTGGGTGTATCTGCCCAGCACGCAAAATGTTCTCCCCTGGATGGGCATAATAGAGGATAAAGCAGAAGATAATGGATGGATGGTTGGATGGGTGAATGAATGAATAAATATATACACACGCATATATATATATATATGATTTTATTTTTTGCATGTCAGAAATGTTAATATCTAAATTTTCTGTTGTTATATTGGTTTACCTGGTGAAAATAAACAAGTGAGATTGGTATATATTTGCTTTTTTTAAGTTGCCTAATAATTCTGCACAGTAAATGTTACCTGCACAAACACATATCCTCCTAAAATAGCCAAATCTAAAAAAAAAACACTATTAAGCTTTGATATTTATGAGTCTTTTGGGTTAATTGAGAACATAGTTGCTGTTCATTAATAAAAAGAATCCTCTCAAATACAACTTGCCTAATAATTCTGCAGACAGTGCATATCTGAGCTTAAGCAGTTTAGATGACATTTTGTAAATTGGTCTGACTTTGACAACCTAGTATTTAAAAGCCTATTTTAATAAATACTGGCATTTCTCATGTGGTGGACTTTATGAAGCTAATACATAATTTAAAAATTATTATTTTATATTGTAATCTGATAGGGTGGCATGGTGGCTTAGTGGTTAGCATGTTCTCCTCTCAGCGCTGGGGATCCAGGTTCGAATACCAATCTGGGTGGAGTTTCCATGTTCTCCCCGTGTCCGTTTAGGGCTTCCTCCGGGTTCTCTGGTTTCCTCCCACAGTCCAAACACAAGGCTCAAGGTAAATTGAATGCTCCAAATTGCCCCATATAGAGTGTGTTTGTGTGTGAGAGTGTGTGTCCAGTGATAGATTGGTGCTCTGTCATGGGTGTATCTGCCCAGCGCCCAAAATGCTTTCCCCTGAATGGGCATGAGGAACTCTAGAAGAGGATAAAGGGCACAATAATATATGAATGATTGAGTCTAAAAACATGAATTCAAGGTGAATAGGCTGCTCCACATTGCCCCTATCTAAATTGGTCCAATATAGTGTGTGTAATGTGAGTCCAGTGATAGATTGACGCCCTGTGTTGGGTCTGCCCAGAGCCCAAAACGTTCTCCCCTGAATGAGCATAGGGACCCCCCCCGCATCTCCCTGGTAGAGGATTAAGTGGAACATAATGAATGAGTGAATGAATTGTAATGTGCTCAGGTAAGGCTTTGTGCTGAATCCAGAAAATCCCTCGCTTCAATATGCCTGTGAATTTGCTCTAAACTGTAATCCATGAACAAAAGTCTCATCTGATGTGGTGTGTGTTTGTAGATCTCGTATAATCCTGAACGCTGTACTTACTTGATCACTGGTGTGTACAGACTGTGAAGACGACAGTAGAGTCTCACACCCTATTAAAATAGAACCACACATGAGGTTGCCCTGTTTAAATCAATAATCTTTACCTTCAGAAGATGACTCGGCAAAATACGGGATTAAGAAGAATGTGTGGGTTGTGTGCAGTCATACCTTCGATACAATATCCTCCATCTCACTCCTGGCTTTGTAGGTGCCATCATCATAACGGAACCGATAGAGAACCTGCTCATTCTTAAACTGATGCTTATCTGAAACTACAAATAAATCACAAATTAGATATTTACGTTACTTTTGATCATTTATTGGACGCTTTTATCCAAAGCGACTTCAAGGGGAGCACAGGGTTAATCACAACATCCCTGGAGCAATGAGGGTTAAGGCTTTTGCTCAAGGACCCACATTGGTAACTTCAGTGGACCTGGGATTTGAACCCCCAACCTTCAGATTGACAGCCCAACATCCTAACCACTGAGCTAAATCCATGTTTTTAAACTGTGAGAGAAAACCAGAGAACCTGGAGGAAATCCATGATGACACGGGGAGAACATGGACACTTTACCCAGACTGGGATTCAAACCTGGAATCCAGAGTTCTGCGAGGTGAACATGCTAACCACTAATCCACCATGCCACCCTGTCAGTGGCTTTAATGGCATTGGTTTAGTGGAATCCCAATCTGGGTGGAGTTTCCATGTTCTCCTTGTGTCCACGTGGGTTTCCTCCGGGTTCTCCGGTTTTCTTCCACAGCTTGAAAACATGGATTCAAGGTAAACTGAATTCTCCAAATTGCCCCATATAGTATGCGTGTATGTGTGAGTGAGTGTGTGGCCAGCGATAGATTGGTGCCCTGTCCTGGGTGTATCTGCCCAGCGTCCATAAACTAAAAAGTAATTCTAGGAGCAAAATGTTGAAACAGCATAAATTGTGAAGCTGACTAAATTTTAAGATCAGTTAAATTTTATGTTTAATTGGTTTATAGCGGGGCGGCAGGGTGGCTTAGTGGTTAGCACCCTCACCACTAGGGATTCCCGGTTCGAATCCCAATCTGGGTGGAGTTTCCATGTTCTCCCTGTGTCCGAGTGGGTTTCCTCCGGGTTTTACGGTTTCCTCCCACAGTCCAAAAACATGGATCAAGTCTATTGAATTCTCAAAACTGTCCCATATAGAGTGTGTATGTCTGTGAGTGTGTGTCCAGCTATAGATTGGTGCTCTGTCCTGGGTGTATCTGCCCAGCACCCGAAACGTTATCCCCTGGATGTGCATGGCAATTTAAAGAGAGCAACCAATCTGCAACCTGTATAGATTTGGCTACTGGTTTTAATGATTTAGAGATGTAGCAATGCTGCACTGTGAAGAAATCAAAACACTATGGACCAAGAACCGTTAGGTGGCTTTATTTATCAATGCTACTTCAAAATGTGCATCCGTAGTGCTGAGAGATCATTATTCGTGGGCAAACACTCCATGTCATCCATTATTCATGGGGATGTTGTTTTCCGTGGCAACACACCTGCGCGCACAGCAAATCTTACGAGAAGAGGTTCTGACATTACTGCAGCATTCAAGTGGTTTTAGGCCGCTTGACAGTTTGCACTTCGTCGGGACGTTGTTTACACAGCACTACAGTTCTGCTCGACCCCGAACGACGTGAAGGTTTTGGAAAAGTCAGCAGATGACGTGCAGCACTTGAACACTAGTTTGTTTCTACCTCGTGTATGTCACCATCACATTGAAACACTGAGAAAGAGTTCAGATAAAGGGATTGTTGTTGGGTCTGATGTGCTTCATTTTGCTTTTGAGAATCCCTCATTGATTCTCATTGGGGTTAGGGTCCGGCGAGTTGGATGATGGGTAGGAATGTCCTCCTGTGGCGCTCTGTGGTACATTTGGGGGAATGAGTCTTTGACTGGGCGGCACGGTGGTTTAGGGTTTAGCATGTTCGCCTCTCAGCACTAGGGATTCCAGGTTCGAATCTCAATCTGGGTGGAGTTTCCATGTTCTCCCTGTGTCCACGTGGGTTTCCTCAGGGATCTCCGGTTTTCTCCCACAGCCCAAAAAAACATTGATCAAGGTCAATTAAATTTTCCAAATTGCCCCATATAGAGTGTGATTGTGTGTGTGTGTGAGTGTGTGTGTGTGAGTAAGTGTGGTGTGTGGCCCAGTGATGGATTGGCACTCTGTCCTGGGTGTGCCCGAAATGTTCTCCCCTGGATGGGCATGGGGAACAAACCCCCCCCCCCCCCCGCATCCATAGAAGAGGATAAAGCAGAAGATAACAGATGGAGTCTTTGACTGAATGCAGTGGATAGTTAAAGGTGGGTTAAATGTCATGGTTAATATGGTTTTTCTGTATAACTTGTTTTTTTTTTATATATTTTTCATTTGTAATGACTAAATGATTCATTGCAGCAGTCACAAGTCTGTGGTTAAGGAACCAGCCTTGCAACCTGGAATTCCCCGGTTCGATTCCCAGTCCCACCAAGTACATATGGCTGAAGTGCCCTTGACCAAGGCATCGATTGCAAAGGCAGGACTTCCCCACAAAGTCATCCAACCATACCTTTACGAAATGGCCATGAAGCACATGTGGGCTCAGACATGCAGGGGATTCCAGTAAAAACGAGGATAAACGTATACAGAGATCTAAATTATATGTATTAAATGTGTATGTTAGAGCTTGGGTGGCACGGTGGCTTAGTGGTTAGCATGTTCTCCTCTCAGCGCTAGGGATTCCCGGTTCGAATCCTAATCTGGGTGGAGTTTCCATGTTCTCCCTGTGGTCACGTAGGTTTTCCCCGGGTTCTCCGGTTTCCTCCCATAGCTCCAAAACATGGATCAAGGTCAATTGAATTCTCTAAATTGCCCCATATAGAGTGTGTCTGTGTGAGTGAGTGTGTCCAGTGACAGATTGGTTCCCTGTCCTGGGTGTATCTGCCCAGCGCCCGAAACATTCTCCCCTGGATGGGAATGAGGAACCCCCCCGCGACCCCAATATAGGATAAAGCGGAAGATTTATGAATGGATGGATGTTAGAGCAAACTGAACATATTACAATCCATTGCAAGCCATGTCTACATCATACTCAGTGATGAAGGGTTTAAAGGAACCAAGGGAAACCAAGGGACTTATCTAGCATTCCTTGATGCACCAACTCTGAAAGTATATGGTTTTTTGTGTGGCCACAGCTTTCAACTGTTTACGTGAAGGTTTTGTAAAAGTCAGCAGATGACGTGCAGCACATGAGCACTAGTATGCTTCTACCTTGCGTATGTCACCATCACATTAAAACACTCTGAGAGAGCTAGAGTTCATGGAAAAGAAGGAAAACTCTTACCATGGTGGATGAGCCCATTCTCCAGAAGAGCCTGCCCCAAATTGATGCCCTCCTCTGGTTTACTGATCTCTCCACTTTCTAGTAGCCAGGCAACAAACTCGCTGAAAGAAACACATGTATGCAATTAGCTGCTGCATGCAACCAGTTACCATAATAACGCAAGTGTGATGTACACAACACCTTTATTTATTTATAGAGCAATAATAGAGAAGCAGTAGTTGATGATTCTATTTAAAGGACTATAGGTTTATTAAAGGAGAAAAGTTTACTTCAACTGACAGCAGGTATTTAATCAATGCTTTATAACTTATAATTTACAAGAGAGTAGAGAAATATGTGGGGATCAGTGTTACATTTAAAATTTAATTGTGAGATTTTAAAAGAGCAGCAAGGTGGCCGAGTTTAGCATGTTCGTCCCTCAGCGCTGGGAATCCAGGTTTCTCCCTGTGTCCACGTGTGGGTTTCCAAAGTATAGTTTTTTTAATATATATAATATTTTATATATTTTTAAAAAATTATATATATGTGTGTGTGTGTGTGTGTATTTATATATATAGATATTTTAATTTATATATATATAAAATATATATATAAAAAAAAAATAATATACACACACACACACACACACATATATATAATATGTATATATATATATTTAATTTTATTATTATTAAAAAAAAAATTATAGAAATTAATTTGTTAAAAGGTATTTAGATCTATGAATAAAATTTTGGGTTTTCAGTTGAATTGTGGGTGAGAAACTTGCATAAATGTGACATAACATGCTAAATATAGTGTCACTCGGTAATATTGTGGGTGGCGCCTTTTCTCCTGAGAATGGAAATATGGCTGCGATATGTACATACGGGGGTGTGAAATTTCCCCGAAAACAAATATGCTAATCAAAATGTTATAAGTGTTTGATGGATGAGACTTCAATTAGTAAATCTTGTTCTTTTGTACAGAAAATAATAAAATATTTCAATATAATAAACTGACAAAGTTAATGACAAAGTATTATGTCTGATCCTGTTCCTAAACCTGAATTAGGATAAGGAAAAAAAAGGAAAAAAAACTTCTGCAAAATGACCTGCTATACACAGACACACACATTAGTCCAATCACATCCCAACCACCAGGTGTGAACACGGTTTAAACCCTTTTGCTTTTGGGCTGCACATGATCAGAATTAGAATCAGAACCCTTTATTGATCCCCAAGGGGATCGAAAAAATTAGAATATCAAGAAAAAGTTCATTAATTTCCATAATTCCATTCCAAAAGTTCAATTTTTATAGATTATAGATTCAAAGCCCAATTTAAAGTATTTATTTGTTCATTTTTTACATAATTTGGATGTCCGGGTGGCACGGTGGCTTAGTGGTCAGCATATTCGCCTCTTAGTGCTAGGGATTCCTGGTTCAAATCTCAATCTTGGTGGAGTTTCCATGTTATCTCCATGTTCGCGTGGGTTTCCTCCAGGTTCTCCGGTTTCCTCCCACAGTCCAAAAACATGGATCAAGGTCAATTCTCCAAAATTGCCCCATATAGAGTGTGTCTGAGTGAGTGAGAGTGTGTCCAGTGATAGTTTGGCACTCTTTCCTGGGTGTATCTGCACGACACCCGAAACGTTCTTCCCTGGATGGGCATGGGCATGGGCATGGGCATGGGGAACCCCCCCCCCCCGCAACCCTAATAGATAAAGCGGAAGATAATAAATGAATGGATAGAATTTGGGCTTCCAGCTCATAAAATCCACTGAAACACAGATTCAAAAAATTCGAATACTGTGGAGAAATCAGCCCAAATTTTGCAGATCATGAATGTTTTAAACAGAGTGTGAGACACTAATCATCTTCTAAACAGTAGAACTGAGGATCAGAACCCAAACTGCTTGAGGTCCAGTGTGAAATCTCCGGTCAGTCAGGATTTGGAGTGCAATGTCCGGTGCAAGTGTTGTAAACTCTGCTCTCTTAAAGGTCAGTGTAACAGTCTCCCAGAATGTTTTTGAGAACTCCGTGATTCCTTCTGCTGAGGATCTGTATGGAGATGCAGAGTTCATCTTCCAGCAGGACCTGACCCCTAAACATGCTGCCAGAAGCACCAAAACCTGGTTTGATGCTCATGCCATCACAGTGCTTGACTGGCCAGCCAACTCACCGGACCTAAACCCTGTTGAGAACCTATTGGGATTTCCTAGTGGTTGGGACTGATTTGCTCCATTTTGCTCTTGAAAATCCCTCATTGATTCTCAATGGGGTTAGGGTCCGGCGAGTTGGCTGAAGGGTAGGAATGTCCTCCTGTGGCGCTCTGTGGTACATTTTGGGGGAATGAGTCTTTGACTGAATGTGCTCCTGTCTCTGACCAGTGTGTCGTGCAGTGGATGTTTAAAGGTGGGTTAAATGTCATGCTTAAAATGTGTTTCTGTATAACTTGTGGGTTTTTAAAAATATTTTTCATTAGTAATGACTAAATGATTCATTGGGGCAGTCAAAGGTCTGTCCCACCAACTACATATGGCTGAAGTGCCCTTTAAGCAAGGCATTGATTGCAAAGGCAGGACTTCCCCACAAAGACATCCAACCATACCTTTAGGAACTGGCCAGACATGCTGGGGATTCTAATAGAAACAAGGATGAACGTATACAGAGATCTAAATTATATGTATTAAATGTGTATGTGAGCTTTAATTCAAACTAAACATATTACAATCTATTGTAAACCATGTCTACATCTTACTGACTGATGAAGGGTTTAAAGGAACTTAAAAGAGAACCCTAGGGACTTCTCTAGCATCTCTTGATGCACCAACTCTGAAAGTATTTCGCTTTTTGTGTGGCCACAGCTTTCAACTGTTTACGTGGCAGCGGATTTTCCACCGTCTAGCGAGTTTAGATGACTAGCTGTGGTAATCCCCAATATAATTTACTCATTGATAATCAAAGATACACAGTGATTTGTTTTACTGTTTGCTGCTACTGAAATATTATGTTGATAAAGATGAAGCAGACAGCCAACTGAAAATCATAACCTTTATAAACTATAGGGACTAATAAAAGTAAAGGTTACAGTAGAGAATGTACATTTATTCTCAACAGTTTGTTTCTTAAATTGATTTATATTATGTTTACAATGTGGTTATAAATATATAGAGGTTATCAATAATAAAGATGCAACATCCAACATCTGTAATGGTAAGGTCATCAGTATTTACTTATACAGTGGGTTGCAAAAGTATTCATACCCCTTGAACTTTTCCATATTTTGTCACATTACAACCACAAACATAAATATATTTCACTGGAATTTAATGTGAAAGACCAACACAAAGTGGTATACAATTGTGAAGTGGAATGAAAGTTATACATGAATCAACAATTTTTTTACAAATAAAAAACTGAAAAGTGTGATGTGCAAAATTATTCAGCCCCCCTGAGTCAATACTTTGTGGAA
>JAFMOD010000937.1:82411-99315 GCA_019802435.1 Corydoras maculifer
GCTGGGCAGATACACCCAGGACAAGACGCCAATCCATTGCTGGGCACACTATATATGGGGCAATTTGGAGAACGTTTTTGGACTGTGGGAGGACATGGAGACTCCACCCAGGTTGGGATTCAAACCCGGAATCCCTAGCACAGAGAGGAGAACATTCTAACCACTCGAAAACCCTGCCGCTTTGCCAAATAAATATAATCCACAAATTATTCAAAAGCTTTCCGAATCCCTGCCATTTTCTTTTAATATGTTTGTTCTTTAAAATTAATCTGTTTATCTTTGTATTTAGTAGAGTGGGAGTAATGTTTGCGTTTCGCAGACGCTTCTTTAAGAGAACAGATGGCTGGAGCCTTCTGTCCTGGTCTTTTGCAGTAGCTGAGTAGAATTTCACCTTCCTCCACCTCTTCTTGCTGACATCACCAGTCTGCCCTCACTGACGTCAAGAGGCAGGTAAATAAACAAACCGGGTATGGATGCACCTCGTTTCCATGGCAACCGTAGCCGCTCCCCTGGGCGACAGTGTGTCTGAGGTAAGTGGAGATAGAAGGATGGTAATGCTGAGATTATATGTGATAAAAAAAATCAGCAGTTCCCTTATTTCCCAATAAACGAGGACACGCGAGACCACTGCGTCATATTAAAGGTCAACCTGGAAACTGTTTTCTGAGGAAGGAAACCATGACAGTTGTAATTCCAATAACATCCATGTGAATCAGACGCATCTGCCCAGCGCTCATCCAAATGGGGATGGGCATGGGCATGTGCCTGCTGAATGCCCCCCCCCACTCCTTGTGACCCTAGTAGATGGTTAAGTGGAGGATAATGAATAAATTTCATAAATGAAGCAAAAATATTCAACTGCCTTAAGTCACGGTTTATTTCTGTCTCAGATGTTTTCATGTTCTCCCCGTGTAGGGGTTCTCCAGTTTCCTCCCACAGTCTAAAAACATGGATTCAAGGTAAATTGCATGCTCTAAATTGCCCAAATGTTTTTGTAGCTCAAAAACTGGCCGAGTTACAGGAGTGCAAAAAGCAAAGTGAATTGGAATTCCGACTCGGGAATATCTCAGGAACGATTCGCTCAGTGGTCTAGTTCAAGTTTAAGTAATTTATTTATAGAGCGTTTTTTTTTTTTTTTACAATAGTACATTGTCACAAAGCAGCTTTACAGTGTTATAAACCTTTAAACCCCCAAAGAGCAAGCTGAAGCGACAGTGGCAAGAAAAAAACTCCCTGTTATGTTCTTATTTTAAGGAAGAAACTTTGGGAGGAACAAGACTCAGTGGAGGACTCATCCTACTTGAGCGGCCGGCAGCATCAACCGTGTAGGACACTAATGTACAGATTGTGTAGTGATCATGTGACTTTCAACCATAAATTATCTTCCGCTTTATCCTCTATTAGGGTCGCCCCATGCCCATCCAGGCGAGAACGTCTCGGGCGCTGGGCAGATACACCCAGGACAGGGCGCCAATCTATCACTGTGCACTCACTCACTTACAAACTCACACACACTCTATATGGGACAATTTGGAGAATTCAACTGACCTTGATCCATGTTTTTGGACTGTGGGAGGAAACCGGAGAACCCGGAGGAAACCCACACGGACACGGGGAGAACATGAAAACTCCACCCAGATTGGAATTTGAACCGGGAATCTCTAGCGCTGAGAGGCGAACATGCTAACCACTAAAACATCATGCCGCCCTATCATGTGACCTGTATTTAACAATTGAAATTGTGTCGAGATCAGGTGACCGTAACTACATTGGTCTCACCGATGAGCGCGACGTGTCCTGCAAAACCACGTCAATAGGTCGCAAATTGTCAATTCAAAGAATTATTGGCATAATAAAAATTGGATGACAATGCGTATGAATTCCATTAATTCCCATAAATGCTACAAATAAAACAAAGAAAATAAAGAGAAGCCTAATTAGTTATTCATATTATTAAGACTCACAAAAAAAGCTAAAGCAGAAGCATGTTAATGCAAATCACGCAGGAGCTTATGGTTTATATATGGTTTAGAGCTCGCTCAGCGTCTGCACCTCTGCGTCTGCACCTCTGCGGCTGCAGCTGGACCTCAGACGGATCACATTACCCTTTGTAAGGTGCCCGGGGCAATCGGGACGAGTGAGGATCATGCAAGTGTCCATATGTCCCAACGAGTGAGGCGGCTTACTGGGGAGCATGCAGCCCCTCGTAATAAATCAGACAGAATGAATCTGAGGCTCTGGTTTTAGGAAGGAAATGACACTGAATAAAGGCCCTGGTGTTTCCTCCAACAACACAGCAACACTGCTTATTGTTCCGCTGCAGGACGCAGAGGCCATGTGCAATTATACGGCAATGAGAGGAGCTTGCACTGCCTTTCACCTTTGTATCAGAGCTGGTCATGTGACATGTGCCGGCAGCTCGGCCGAGAGGAAACACGACGATCCATCTCTAATTACACCCTCGTCTGCTGTTTTTCAAATCCCAAAGAAATACGTAGACGTTCTGTTATGTGCATTAAGCATCAGACAATTATCATCGTTGCAATTAATTGTGATTAAACGAGGGTGGGAGGCAAGTGGCTTAGTGGTTGGCATGTTCGCCTCTCAGCACTAAGGATTCCCGGTTCGAATCCCAATCTGGGTGGAGTTTCCATGTCCTCCCCATGTCCTCGTGGGTTTCCCAAGGGTTCTCCGGTTTCCTCCCACAGTCCAAAAAAACATGGATTCAAGGTCCAAATTGCGCCGTATAGAGTGTGTCTGTGTGAGTGAGTGTGTGTCCAGTGATAGATCTGCCCAGCGCCCAACGTTCTCCACTGGATGGGCATAGGGAAACCCCCCCGTGACCCTAATAGAGGATAAAGCGGAAGATAATGGATGGATTAATATTCCTTACCTGCACTGCATTGTCTTTTAATAACAAAATGTTACTTTGTTTACATGGCAAGCGATGTTCAATGATGTCAGGTGGAGTTTACAGAATTCACAGAAACAGGAGCCGGTTCTCACCATGAGAACCCTAAAACTGTTTATACTGTTGACGAGTCTGCTGAATAATTACTTTCCAACAAGCAACCATATAATCTACAATCTCACCAACTGCACGAGTCAGCTGCAAATTTAAGCATTCACTGGATTGGCTGGTGCAGGCCTGTTATCAGAGAAGCGGCAGATTCTGACTGATTTACCAGTTTGGAGGTCAAATGATATGAGAACCTCATATGAGGTTCTGATTGTTCAGTTGGTTCCTTTCAGAAATAGACGTTCTGCCAGCTGTACAGTGATTTACAGCGAACATGATGAGCGAGGGGTGGCTTAGTGGTTAGCACGTTCTCCTCTCAGCACTAGGGATTCCTGGTTCGAATCCCCATCTGGGTGGGGTTTCCATGTTCTCTCTGTGTCCGTGTGAGTTTCCTCCGGGTTCTCCAGTTTCCTTCCACAGTCCAAAAACATGGATCAAGTCAAGTGAATTCTCCAAATTGCCCCATATAGAGTGTGTTTGTGTGAGTGAGTGTGTGCCCAGTGACACATTGGCGCCCTGTCCTGGGTGTATCTGCCCAGTGCCCGAGATGCGACCCCCCCCCTCCCCCCCCCACGACCCTAGTAGAGGATAAAGCGGAAGATAATGGATGGATGGATGATGAGCGAGAGGTGGCACTGTGGTTTAATGGTCAGCATGTTCACCTCTGAGCGCTGCAATCTGGGTGCCCCATATAGAGTGTTTGTGTGAGTGAGTGTGTGAGTGAGTGTGTGCCCAGTAATAGATTGGCACCCTGTCCTGGGTGTATCTGCCCAGCACCCCAAATGTTCTGCAAAATGCCCCCCCTCCCCACCCCATGACCCTAGTAGAGGATTAAGCAGAAGATAATGAATGAATGTTAACATTCAGCAAAAGCCCTGCGTTGTCTTTTATTGATAACAAAATATTATTTTGTGTTCACATTAAATAAACACAATGTTCCTGCGATTTCTCAGCATTCTTTGGTCAAATTAATTATAACATTATAATCAAAATAATTTAAAAAAATCATGATCATTAGATAATTGTCCCATCAACATCACTTTTTCATCATCCATCTGCACACATTAATTGTTGTAAATAAAATGAAAACCTTTTTATTTTTAGAGCCGCTATATTAAAGTGTTGCGGAAGTCATTAAGAAGTTTGAGTACTTATCGCTCACACATTTATTTCACAGAAGAAACCGAGTGAAATGAGCTCATTCTCGCTGTGGCTCATAAACGTGTAACAAAAAAGAGGAAAACAAAAGAAAGCCGTCGAGTTTCTGACAAAACAAAAAGAGGAAGGATGTCCTCGGACAGGAAGCCCTGCAGTGTGTCGAGCCTGCATACAGTCAGCTGCTTTCAGCACAACCAAGGATCTGCTGCAGCCTGTAACGCACACTGCAAAACCACAGCTGCAACAGCTGGCACAACCCGCTTCAAAGGTGTTGTTGGACCCCGAAATAGCCATTTTAGCAATTTACTGGATAGAGTTAAGAGTTAACCACCAAACAACTGTAGAGTTCTGAAGTTAACTCATTTTAAAAGGAGCCTTCCTCTCATGCATGCTCCTGTACTTACATATTGGATAGATTTTCCTTTTTTTAATATTTCTTTCAATTTAACTCTCAAACATTTACCCACAATCATTATTTTTATTATACATAAGGACAACACGGTGGCTTAGTGGTTAGCACATTCGCCCCTCTGGTTCGAATCCCAATCTGGGTGGAGTTTCTATGTTCTCCCTGTGCCCATGTGGGTTTCATCCGGGGTTCTCCGGTTTCCTCCCACAGTCTAAAAAATGGATTCAAGAGGAATTGATTGCTCTGAATTGCCCCATATAGTGTGGCTGTGTGAGTGAGTGCGTGTCCAGTGATGGATTGGCACCCTGTCCTGGGTGTATCTGCCCAGCGCCTAAAACGTTCTGCACTGGATGGACATGGGGAACCCCTCCCGTGACCCTAGTGGAGGATTAAGAGGAAGGCAGCACAGTGGTTTAGTGTTTAGCATGTTCTCCTCTCAGCGCTAAGAATTCCCGGTTTGAATCCCAATCTGGGTGGAGTTTCCATGTTCTCCCCGTGTCCGTGTGGGTTTCCTCTGGGTTCTCCGGTTTCCTCCCACGGTCAAAAAACATGAATCAAGATCAATTGAATTCTCCAAATTGCCCCATATAGAGTGTGTCTGTGTGAGTGAGTGTGTGCCCAGTGATAGATTTGCACATTGTGCTGGGTGTATCTGCCCAGCGGCCAAAACGGTCTCCCCTGGACCCTAGCAGAGGATAAAGCGGAAGATAATGGATGGATGAATACTATACATAATGTATATACATACGAAGCAAAACAAAAAATTAAATAACTATACAAGTGTATATAAAATGCAAAAAAATATATTATTAGAATACAGGTACGGTATACAGGGCTACCCACCGCACTGGGCATGTCTGCTCACTTCACTCAGAGAGTGTGTGTGTGTGTATTTCACTGCATGGATGGGTTAAATGTGAAGTAAAGATTCCTCTGTGATGAAACGAGATCACGTTACTTTTGGATTTTTACTCAAAAAAAAATATTGACACTATCCTTGACCTCAAACCTCTATTTTGACAACAAAGCCAACAAAATCAGACTAATAGCCATATGTTGGCAGGGGAAGCTAACCATGCGTATCCCAATGTTCATGTCCTGCTACAACTGCAGAGGGTGACAGAAGGTTAGGCCGGGATGACGAGCCCCTTCGTTTGAAGTCAGCCGCTCAGGCAGGAACGGTCAGACGGCGAGGTGAGGACACCCAGACACGCCATATGCTGTGCCAGACACCACCCTCGTCCAAGGAGACTTAGGGTCAAGGACCTGCTGCCGTGACCTTCTGCCATCAGCGCTCCCCTCCTCAAACCATACGATCTGCGGCTGACCAGGTCACCACGGTTCCACTCAGTGAACCCCAGCTGTATGGACAAACACTGAGAGGGTTTAATTACAGTGTAATTAATTAAATACTAATTACCATTATTGGATGAAAGCAAGGGCAGCACGGTTGCTTAGTGGTCCAGTGATAGATTGGTGCTCTGTCCTGAGTGTCTGCCCAGCGGCTGAAATGTGTTATGGATGGACATGAGGAACCAACACCCCCCCCCACCACCACCACCCTAGTGGAGGATTAAGAGGAAGGGCGGCATGGTGGTTTAGTGGTTAGCACGTTCGCCTCTCAGTGCTAGGGATTCCCGGTTCGAATCCCCATCTGGGTGGAGTTTCCATGTTCTCACCGTGTGGTTTCATCGAAGTTCTCCGGTTTCCTCCCACAGTCCAAAAACATGGATTCAAGGTCAACTGAATTCTTAAAATTGCCCCATATAGAGTGTTTGTGTGTGTGTGTCTGTGTAAGTGAGTGTGTGCCCAGCGATGGATTGGTGTCCTGTCCTGGGTGTATCTGCCCAGCGCCCTGAAATTTTCTCCCCTGGATGGGCATGGGGAACCCCCCCCCGCAACCCTAGTAGATGATAAAGTGGAAGATAATGGATAGATGAATAAAAGCAAAGCAAGCTGGGGTTTAATGATTGAACTTAAACACTCAGCTTAGTATCATTACTACATGATTCCCATTTGAAATAAATAGCTATAAACAACTAAAAATAATAATAAGTCAATTCTTTACATTTCTTATTCATTTTTTAACAGTGGTACGGTATATTTTTATAAAAATTTAGCATCATCGTTCTACTTAAGAACACACTGCAGTCTCATCTTCATCTCAACGCATTATCTTCTGCTTAATCCTCTATTTAGGTCGTGGTTGTCCATCCAGGGGAGAAGGTTTCGAGTCGGAACAGTATAAGAAGCTCTGTTCTACTGGAATCTGATGCACGCTGACCAATGACAACCCTGTGTCTTTACATCTTCAGAGAATATATAATAATTATACGATCGGATTTTAAAATCAGTATATTAAACTCGGACATGAGAGGCGGGCGGGTGGTTTAGTGGTTGGCATGTTCTCCTCTCAGCGCTAGGGATTCCAGATACGAATCCCAATCTGGGTGGAGTTTCCATGTTCTCCCCGTGGATTTCCTCCGGTTTTCTCCCACAGTCCAAAAACATGGACCAAAGTCAACTTAATTCTCCAAATTGCCCCATAGAGAGTGTGTTTGTGTGTGTGATAGATTGGCGCAGTGTTCTGGCCAGCGCCCAAAACGTTCTCCCCTGGATGAGCATGGGGACCCCCCCGCAACTCTAGTAGAGGATAAAGAGAAAGATAATGGATGGATGGAAGGACATAAGAGGTTTGAGTCTAGGTTTGCTTGACATCAGCGTGTGCAATCCTGAAATAGCGGAGTGTAAACCCGGCTTAAAGCAACGATGGATAAGTCTGAGTTTCGTAATCTTATGCTTTTGCAAAGGCATGACCCTGTTGTGAAAGTTAGGCAAAGTGGGAGGTTCCCTCTAAGTGATGATCACCGTGTTTTTTACTAAATTGTAACAATAGACAGGATGACTGTATTACCAAATACAAATCCTAAATGGTCAACACAGAGCTGAACAGTTGAAAGTGGATGTGTGAAATATGATGCACTGCACCGTGCAACAGCAGCCCCAATCCTGACAGGCTGGGTTTTTTTAAAAGCAGAAGTGCTGGATGCTCATGAACATTTTGTGAGGCGGAAAGTCGCAGCACGTGACCTCTGCCGATCAGATAACAAAAAAAAAGACAGAAGTGAAACATTACAAAGCCTCTGCAGTGTCAGGAGAAAGCAGATTACATACAGATTTGTTTTATTTAAAGTCGCAAGTTAAAAGTTCACAATGTTACTGCAGACTGTACGATGAACCCACCGTTCTGCAAATCGGACAGAACAAACAGACGGAGGGTTCCTGCAGTACCACACATCTATGCTGTTGTGGATGATGTGCATGACGAACAGCTTTACAGTGTCTGCGCTGCCTGCGGGTCGCCGTCCGAGTGCTGCCTCTATAAAGCCGTTTACACACAGCCGGTTCGAGGCCAAAAAGTTGTGCCTACATTCCGTCTCGCCGGTCTGGGGAAAAGGTCTGAAGTCAAAGAGCCAAATCGACATTTCTGCAAAGCAGACGTGCAGCTGCATGAAAAACCACATTACATACAGGACATGAGAGCAGCTTTATGTCATATGTTTGACCCTCAGTAGAGGAAGTACCGTACTGATGCTTTACACCATTATTACAACATCGATGGAGTGTGAGGGTGTGTGCGTCTGTCTGTCTGTCTGTCTGTAGGTGTGTCTGTCCGTCTATAGGTGTGTGTGTCTGTCAGTCTGTGTGTGTGTGTGTGTCTGTCTGTGTGTGTGTGTGTGTGTGTGTGTCTGTCTGTCTGTCTGTGTGTGTGTGTGTGTGTGTGTGTGTGTGTGTGTGTGTGTGTGTGTGTGTGTGTGTGTGTGTGTGTGTGTGTGTGTGTGTGTCTGTCTGTCTGTCTGTCTATGTGTGTGTGTGTCTGTCTGTCTGTCTGTCCGTCTGTCTGTCTGTCTATGTTTGTGTTTGTTTGTCTGTCTGTTCATGTGTGTTTGTTTGTCTGTCTATGTGTGTGTTTGTCTGTCTGTCTATGTGTGTGTGTGTGTCTGTCTGTCTGTCCGTCTGTCTATGTGTGTGTCTGTTTGTCTGTCTGTCTATGTGTGTGTCTGTCTGTCCGTCTGTCTATGTGTGTGTCTGTTTGTCTGTCTGTCTATGTGTGTGGCCGCCTGTCCGTGTGTGTGTCGGTGTGTGTGTCGGTGTGTGTGTCCGTGTGTGTGTCCGTGTGTGTGTCCGTGTGTGTGTCCGTGTGTGTGTCGTTTCTACTGGCTCTGATTACATTGAATCCCCTCAAAAAAGGACCAACTCGATTTAAAGTAGGAAGAAGCCAAGAAAATGGATGAAAATGTTTCTTCAGTGTTTATGCTTTTTACCATAAATAACACCTGACTTAAAAAAGCTTTAAATAGTCTGTAATAGTGATACAAATATGTATATTATATTTCTTCATGCATTTGCAACACGTTTGGGAAGCGGGACCTGGAAAACGTTCCCATCAAACTCTACAAAGATATTTATTAAAAAAAAATCTAAAGGCCTTAAACCTGTTAATTTGTCAGATGTGATCATCACAAGTCCTTTAATTTACTCTTGTCAAAGGTGGGCCATCAACGTCTAACAAACAGGTCTCTTATTGTGACTCGCTCAACCCAAAGAGGTGCAGAAATCACTATTTAGTCTCTCAAGGGACTTCAAATATGACCAAACAACATCAGCTACCATTTACTGAAACATCCACATGAAACTTTTTGTTATGAATGTCCGGACATTCACACAACCAATCAGATTTCAAAGCCACTCGAACCAAAGAGTTAAAATATGAGCTTAAAAAAAGCCAAGAAATGACACAGTCTATGACTGATGTCTCCAGTCCAACGCATGTTTAACACGTCCTTTCTAAAACAATTACTAAATGGAACCTGGAGTTCTATTGGACTGACAGTCCTGCAGATCGCCCTCAATGGACTTATATAGTTTTTAATTGTTAAATACAGGTCACGGGCGGCACAGTGGGTTAGTGGTTTGTATGTTCTCCTCTCAGCATCAGGGATTCCCGGCTCGAATTCACATCTGGGTTGAGTTTCCATGTTCTCCCCGTGAACGTGTGGGTTTCCTCCGGGTCCTCTGGTTTCCTTCCACAGTCCAAAAACATGGATCAAATCAATTAAATTCTCCAAATTGCCCCATATAGAGTGTGTGTGTCTGTGTGAGTGAGTGTGTGCCTAGTGATATATTGGCGCCCTGTCCTGGGTGTATCTGCCCAGCGCCCCAAACGTTCTCCCCTGGATGGGCATGGGGAACCCCCCCGCGACCCTAATAGAGGATAAAGCGGAAGATAATGGATGGAAATACAGGTCACCTGATCTCTACACAATCTGTACATTAGTGTCCTACACTGTTGATGCTGCCGGCCGCTCAAGGAGGATGAGACCCCACTGAGTCTTGGTTCTCCCAAGGTTCCTTCCTCAAAATAACAACATAACAGGGAGTTTTTTCTTGCCACTGTCGCTTCAGCTTGCTCTTTGGCGATTTAAAGGCTTATAACACTGTAAAGCTGATTTGTGACGATGTACTATTGTAAAAAGTGCTCTATAAATAAATTACTTGAACTTGAAAAGCACATTGAATGAAGCACAGCAACAGCGCAGCCTTTAAAATAGTCAACAATGCGGAGAGTTGTCCAGAACACTGGGACCGCTCACAGTAAACACCGTTTATGACGGAACAGATGTTTCGTTTGCGTTTTAATGAAGTGTTGTGTTACAGTTCTAACAGCGCACACCGCAGCTGATTGGAAGTTTGTTTTGGTCGGTTTCAAGTGGATGAAGTAAAGCACCATAACAAACGGCACATTTCCCGAGGATCAGCTCATCCCGCATTCTTAACTTTATCGTTTCCATGAATCAATCTGGATCTCTTATGGTCTGCGAGCTATTTTTAAAACAGCAAAACATTCTGATTAATTCCAGAACTTTTATGGACCTGATTGGTCTGATCCACATGATCTGAAACATGTGCAGGGGAATCAGCGGGACTCCAATCGCAACTCGGACTTTATTTACAATACACACATTGTTGAACGCATTACTACAGGCTATTTACAGGGTACGAGTTCATTAAGAGCTGTGGTTTATGACTAGAACAAGCAGAAACAGTTCAGGGGCAGAGGAAATGGCATGACAAAGCAGATACAGGTGGAGAGAATAAAGAAGGGCTACGGGATCCATTTCATTTTCAGAACGTCAGAATGTAGAGACATTAAGGAAAAATGTGCATGAAACCCTTCATGCGGCGGTCATTTAATTTTGGAAGTTAAAAGTAAAAGATTGTTCTTGGTAGGAGAGATCTATTAGCCACAAATAAGTCACATGACTGACAAATGGGTGCAAACGATGACAGTATTGTATGTATTGTGCTACGGTGACTTAGCGGTGGACGATATGGCCAAAATATCAAAATATTTTTTTTCCAGGCTTATGATCACGATTTTATCACCCTGAAATTTTTCATAATAATATTTTCTGTACAACCAAACCAATCGCGTAATTTTTAAACACTAAAAGTATAAACCATCTACTAGGGTCGCGGAGGGTTGCCCATGCCCATCCAGGGGAGAACGTTTCGGGCGCTGGGCAGATACACCCAGGACAGGGCACCAACCTATCGCTGGGCACACTCTCACTCACACAGCATATGGGGCAATTTGTAGAATTCAGGTGACAGTGGACATGGTCTTTTAACTTTAAAACTGCTTGTACTCTCCTGTTACAGCCAGGTATCTGAAAGCACATGTACCCAATCCAACAGGTCGGTGCTTCTGTGGACCCTTTTTTTGAATTCTTCAAATTGCCCCATATGCTGTGTGAGTGAGCGTGTGCCCAGCGATAGATTGGCGCCCTGTCCTGGGTGTATCTGTCCAGCACCCGAAACGTTCTCCTCTGGATGGGAATGGGGAACCCCCCCGCGACCCTAATAGAGGATGAAGCAGAAGATAATGGATGGATGGATAGTAAAATTATGTGTGTAATCTTGAGTTCGGTTTGTGTAGTACAGTAAATAATCCATCCATCCATTATCTTCCGCTTTATTCTATATTAGGGTCGCGGGGGGGTTCCCCATGCCCATCCAGAGGAGAACATTTCGGGCGCTGGTACACCCAGGACAGGGCACCAATCTATTACTGGGCACACTCACTCACAGAAACACACTCTATATGGGGCAATTTGGAGAACTCAATTGACTTGACCATGTTTTTGGACTGTGGAAGGAAACCGGAGAACCCAGAGGAAACCCAAACGGACACGGGGAGAACATGGAAACTCCACCCAGATGGGGATTCGAACCGGGAATCCCTAGTGCTGAGAGGAGACCATGCTAACCACTAAGCCACCGTGCCGCCCTACACAGTAAATAATGTGTATCGATATTTATTTTCTATCTCTGTATATTTATGTTATATACAGTGAGCTGTTCACATCTTTATCGCTGCTGTTCATCATTCTGTGTGCACCAGCAAGCCGCTTCCACATACAGACCAATCCGTTTCCCACAACGTGAGCAACACCCAAAAGTGACCAAACCCGAGAGTGCCACTTCCTCTGAATGCTCAGCTCAAACTCGAGCCAGGACCCTCGAAAAGGTTCTTTCATGCTTCTCTGTGAGAATGCGCCTCTCGCAAAAGAGTCCGGAGCCACTTTGGACATGAGGAAGGGGCCATTTTGGCCAGCGTGCCATGAAATCAAATAAATAAAAACGAGGGAAGGGGAGGGAGGAGAGAAAATCCTGTCTTTGTGGTTGAGGCCCAGCGGACAGAGACAAAAGCCCCAGTGGCAGGACAACCGGAGGGCTCAAAGAGGGGAGTAGAGCCCGGCTCTCTCTCCCCATCACTCTGATTCACTGTCCCGTCCCCCCACCCACCCCCACCCCTCCCCCCGTTCAGTCCCTTCAGCTATGCCCGCAGATACAAAGTCCTCTTTGAGTTCGGCTCCTTGTGTCTCACTTCCGCTTTGCGGGGTTTCACAGTTTAGAGATGTCGGAGCTGCCGTCAGAACGGCCGACCTGCCCTGTGGAATTGTGCTCCATTTAAATGAAAATGCAAATGATTTCATTACATCACAACTTTGATCTTAAATATTCCTAACATCCTAATATTAACAAAATTAGGATATTCATTGGCACAGTGGCTTAGTGGTTAGCATGTTCTCCTCTCAATCCCAATCTGGATGGAGTTTCCATGTTCTCCCCGTGTCAGTGTATGTTTTCTTCAGGTTCTCCGGTTTCCTCCCACAGTCCAAAAAAAAGGATTCATGGAAAATTGAATGCTCTAATTTGCCCCATATAGTGTGTAGGTGTGTCTGCGTGAGTGATTGTGTGCCCACCAATAGATTGGCACCCTGTCCTGGGTGTATCACCCAGCATTCGAAAAAGCCAAAAGATAATAAATTAATGAATTAATAATTTGCCCCATACAGAGTGAGTGTGTGTGTGTCTGTGTAAGTGTGTGCTCAGAAATAGATTGCCGCCCTGTCCTGGGTACATCACTCAGCTCACGAACCCCCTCCTCCTTCCACAACCCTAATAGAGAATTAAGTGGAAGATAATGGATGAATAAATTAATGAATTGCCCCTACATAGTATGTTTGTGTGTCAGTAAGTAATGGTGACCAGCGATGGATTAGTGCCCTGTCCTGGGTGTATCTGCCCAGTGCTCGAAATGTTCTCCCCTGAATAGACATGGGACCCCCCCCCCCCATGACAGGATTAAATGGAAGATAATGTGTTGAGATGATCAACAGTAATGATATTTGGAAGGAGTCTGTAATTAGACAGACAGAGCTTACGGAAAGGCTTTCTACATTTTTACAATCAACCACAACATTTGCCAAGACAGAGAGACATGTTGACTAAGAAACCTCACTCACAGTCTCAATTCTTGTTCATATCCAAGTTATTTAATGTGGTTGAGGTCAGAGTTCTGTGCAGACTAGTCGAGCTCGTCCTCACCCGACCGTGTCCTAATAGACCGTGCTCTGTGCACTGGGGCATAGTCCAATTACAACAAAAGAGGCTTGTTCCCACAAAGTTAAAAGTGTAGGGATAATTAAAATGTACGACCAGGTGCTTTATTTCAGACCCTGTGGCAATAGGAAAGGTGAGTCGCTTTGGATAAAAGCGTTGCCAAATGACCAAATGTAAATTGTGTGTATGTTCAAGATTCAAGAAAATGTTATTATCATTTGTCTCACATGTGAGAAATGAGACAAAAACGAAATGATGGGTCATGGACCCCGATTACACTGTTCTTTTAAAGTTAGACTTAAATTAAAATTTTAATGAAGAAAATGAGATTTAGTATATATATTTATTCATTCATTATCACCCGCTTTATCCTCTATTAGGGTCGCGGTGGGGTTCCCCATGCCCATCCACGGAAGAACGTCTCGGGCGCTGGGCAGATACACCCAGGACAGGGTGCCAATCCATCGCTGGGCACACACTCATTCACTCAAACACACTATATATGGGGCAATTTGGAGGACTCAATTGACTTAATCCATGTTTTTGGACTGTGGAAGGAAACCGGAGAACCCGGAGGAAACCCACGCGGACACGTAGAGAACATGGAAACTCCACCCAGATGGGGATTCAAACCGGGAATCCCTAGTGCTGAGAGGCGAACGTGCTAACCACTAAGCCACCGTGCCGCCCCTACGATTTAGTATATAGATATGTAAAATATAATAGGATGTACAATATATATATATATTTATCCATTACCTCCTGCTTTACCCTCTAGTAGGGTCGCGGTGGGGTTCCCCATGTCCATCCAGGGGAGAACATTTTGGGCACTGGGCACACACTCACTCACACAGACACACTCTATATGGGGCAATTTGGAGAACTCAATTGACTTGACCATGTTTTTGGACTGTGGAAGGAAACCGGAGAACCCAGAGGAAACCCAAACGGACACGGGGAGAACATGGAAACTCCACCCAGATGGGGATTCGAACCGGGAATCCCTAGTGCTGAGAGGAGAACATGCTAAACACTAAGCCACCGTGCCGCCTATATATATATATATATATATATATATATATATATATATATATATATATATATATATATATATATATATATATATAAATATAAAATATACAACTAAACATACTATATTGATATATGTATAGATACATATATCTATGTACAAATACAAAAAAATAAAAAAGCGACAAATATAAAAAGTGAGATGTAGCAGAAACTATGTATATAAGCGGTAGATGTAAGATGAGGTAGATGATGAGGTATTTGGTGAAGATGATGAGGTATTTGGTGAAGATGATGAGGTATTTGGTGAAGATGATGAGGTATTTGGTGGAAAAAGATAACGTGTTGTGTGAATGACTGTTTTATTAGATGGAGTTTGTGAGTCCTACAGCTTCTGCTATGAAGCTGCTCCTCAGTCTGTTCTACACTTAATGTATATGTGTGATTACAAGATTCCAATTCTAAACTAATAACGTGATTATTTTGCGTACAGTGCTTACACACAAGGCTACGAACACTGCGGCTATGACGATTACTGAATGGAACCTGGAGGTCTATTGGACTGACAGTCCTGCAGGACCTGCCATCCATGGACTTATATAGTTTTTAATTGTTAAATACAGGTCACCAGGGGCGGCACGGTGGCTTAGTGGTTAGCACGTTCTCCTCTCAGCACTAGGGATTCCCGGTTCGAATCCCCATCTGGGTGGAGTTTCCATGTTCTCCCCGTGTCTGCGTGGGTTTCCTCCAGGTTCTCCGGTTTCCTCCCAAAGTCCAAAAACATGGATCAAGTCAATTGAGTTCTCCAAATTGCCCCATATAGAGTATGTCTGTGTGAGTGAGTGTGTGCCCAGTGATGGATTGGCGCCCTGTCCTGGGTGTATCTGCCCAGCGCCCGAGACGTTCTCCCCTGGATGGGCATGGGGAACCCCACCGCGACCCTAATAGAGGATAAGCGGGAGATAATGAATGAATGAAAAATACAGGTCACCTGATCACAATCTGTACATTAGTGTCCTACACTGTTGTTGCTGCCCGCCCGCTCAAGGAGGATGAGTGCCCCAATGAGTCTTGGTCCTCACAAGGTTTCTTCCTTAAAATAACAACATGGTTTCTTCTGGTTTCTTTATAACTACTGACTTGTGTTGTTCTTGTGTTGCTTTGGATAAAAATGACTCAATATCCTGACATAATACAAGAGCTGTCCAGTTTTCTTTTTGCTTGATTACAAGCTCCAACAGATGTCTCAGACCATGTGTCCAAAAAAACTGAGCCTTTGATGAAACCTGCTATCCAGTCATGATAACACCCACCCATTAGAAAGTTTGTGGAATGCTTCCCGATGATTTCCTAACCCTTTAAAAGTGTGTTGCAGGCATCAGATCAAAAGGATATTTCCTTTAATTATTATCTCCCGCTTTATCCTCTATTAGGGTCGCAGGGGGGTTCCCCATGCTCATCCAGGGGAAAACGTTTCGGGTGCTGGGCAGATACACCCAGGACAGAGCGCCAATCTATCACTGGACACACACTCACTCACACAGACACACACAATATATGGGGCAATTTGGAGCATTTAATGTACCTTGATCCATGTTTTTGGACTGTGGGAGGAAACCGGAGAACCCAGAGTAAACCCACACGGACACGGGGAGAACATGCAAACTCCACCCAGATTGGGATTCGAACTTGAATTCCCAGAGGCAAACGTGCTAGCCACCATGCCGCCCGAGATTAAATTTAATATTTAATAATATTCATAATAAACCATCCATCCATTATCTTGTGGTCGCGGTAGGGTTCCCCCATGCCCATCTTGGAGAGAACGCTGGGGAGATACACCCAGGACAGGGCGCCAATCTATAACTGGACACAGTCACTCACACAAACACACTCTATATGGGGCAATTTGGAGAATTCAATTGACCTTGATCCATGAACCTGGAGGAAACCCACGCGGACACGGCAGAACATGGAAACTCCACCCAGATTGGGATTTGAACCGGGAATCCCTAGCGCTGAGAGGAGAACATGCTAACCACTAAGCCACTGTGCCACCCAAAAGAATATTTATATTTACAAACTATAAAACTATGAAAACATGCTGGTCAGTTAAAACAGAGGAAATCTTTTCTGTGTAGCTTAAACTGATCATTTTAATGTTTGAAGCACATTCATTAATCACAGCCGTGCTGCCGCCTTTGCCGTTGTCTGTAAATTTCCCTCGTGGATTAATAAAGCATTCTGATTCTGGTTTTTTCAGCGTTTTATTAACGGTCACCATACGTTTGCAAAAAGGGGATGTAGGAGGTACGTTTT
>JAFMOD010000937.1:118711-131206 GCA_019802435.1 Corydoras maculifer
TCAACTTCCAGCATGCAGAGCTCAAGTTTGACCATTGAGTAAGTGTCCAGGATGCTGTTTGCATGTTCTCCTTTAAACCATGAGGATTTTCTTCAGCAACTGGCAAGCGTAAGTAAACATACTAAACTGCATGTCAGCTGACTGGCAACATGACCGAGGTGTTTCTATGTCTTTCACACCATACACACACACACACACACACACACACACACACACACACACACACACACTCCGAGTGACCGAACAACAGTAAGCTACTTATACAAAAGTGTACAGAGGTTGCTAGTTTAACGACTTGCATTAATAAAACATTACGTGTTTAACACCCAGCACGTCGACCTGCCTCACCAAGTGCACGAACAATTAAAACAATTAAATAAACCCCATAAAGCTGAATCCTCTGTTAATAAATCCACATTCCACTCAAAACATAGCCAGCAGTCATTTTAGTTACCGTTAGATCTTTTAAAGAACACTTTGTTCTGCAATGATGTCACAACCTCTCATCAGTAGATTGGAAGAGGAACCTATTCAAATGAAGTGGAACATTATTCTGTGATAATGAAATACTGAAAACCAGCAGTGCACATGTGGTTTGTTATGATGTAGCTAATCATGCATTTAGGAGACATTTCTTCATGTCATGGTTGAAGACAATTGCCCTGTTTTAATGTTTTAAAGTAGCTTATGAATTGAAATCTTTCTTGAAACTTTGGACAATTTTTTTTGCTTTAGTTGTAGAATGTTTTTTGAGTGTATTCTATGTGTTTTAAACGTGTTAACAAAAGGCTTTATTTGTTTAGTGATGTCCTTCGTGGTCATCTCACTAAAGCCAGTGAGTTCTGGGGTTCTAAAAGGTTCATTTCTGGAACCCTTAACCAGCAGCTAAATTCACAGACTGTGGGAAGGACAGCCTGCAAACATAGTCCTTTATTTCTAATCTAATTTCTAATTTCTCAGCTGGGTTTATTTGTAGATGCTTAAACTTGTCACTCCAAAAAGACAAATCCAATGATGATAGAATGTTCTCTGAGTGTATTCTACATCTTTACAACATGCTTTAGTTGTTTATCGATGTCCTTCGTGGTCATTTCACTAAAGCGAGTGAGTTCTGGGGTTTTTTGGACAATTTTTGATCTAATTTCTCAGCTGGGTGTATTTGTAGATGCTTAAACTTTAGCTTTCCACCCCAAAACGGCAAATCTTATGCTTTCTGAGTGTATTCTACATGTTTTAAATGTGTTTACAAGATGCTTTGGTTGTTTACTGATGTCCTTCATGGTCATCTCACTAAAGCGAGTGAGTTCTGTGGTTCTAAAAGGTTCATTTGTCGAACCCTTAACCAGCAGCTAACTTCACCGACCGCAGGAAGGACAGCCTGCAAACATAGTCCTTTATTTCTTAAAACTTAAATCTAATTTCTCAGCTGGGTTTATTTGTAGATGCTTAAACTTTAGCTTGCTGCTCCAAAAAGACAAATCCTATGATGATAATCCTCTCTGAGTGTATTCTGTGTTTACAACATGCTTTAGTTGTTTACTGATGCCTTTTGTGGTCATTCTTAAAACTCTTCAGCATTTTTTCTCTCATTTCTCAGCTGGGTTTATTTGTAGATGCTTAAATTTTACACCCCAAAAAGACAAATCTTATGATGATAGAATGCTCTCTACATATTTTACTGTATTCTGTATTCTACATCTTTACAAGATGTTTTTGTTGTTTAGTGATGTCCATCATGGTCATCTCATTAAAGCGAGTGAGTTCTGGGGTTCTAAAAGGTTGATTTGTAGAACCCTTAACCAGCAGCTAACTTTACCAACTGCAGGAAGGACAGCCTGCAAACATAGTCCTTTATTTCATTAATATAATATTAAAATCTGCAGCAGTTTTAATCTAATTTCTCAGCTGGGTTTATTTGTAGATGCTTAAACCTGCCACTCCAAAAAGACATACCTTATGAGAAGAATACTCTCTGAATGAATGCTGTGTTTACACGATGCTTTGGTTGTTTACTGATGTCCTTCATGGTCATTTATCTTAAGCGAGTGAGTTTTGTGGTTCTAAAAGGTTGATTTGTGGAACACTTAACCAGCAGCTAACTTCATCGACTGCAGGAAGGACAGCCTGCAAACATAGTCCTTTATTTCTTGAAACTCTGCAGCATTTTTAAATTTCATCTCAGCTGGGTTTATTTGTAGATGCTTAAACTTGAAACTCAAAAAAAGACAAGCCCTATGAGAAGAATGCTCTCTGAATGAATGCTATCTTTTACAACATGTTTCGGTTGTGTATTGATGTCCTTTGCTGTCATCTCACTAAAGCGAGTGAGTTCTGTGGTTCTAAAAGGTTGATTTGGGGAACCCTTAAGCAGCAGCTAACTTGCAAACATAGTCCTTTATTTCTTAAAACTTGGCAGCATTTTTTATATATTTTCTCAGCTGGGTTTATTTGTAGATGCTTAAACTTGCCACACCAAAAAGACAAATCCTATGATGATAGAATGTTCTCTGAGTGTATTCTATGTGTTTTAAATGTGTTTAACAAAAGGGCTTTAGTTGTTTACTGATGTCCTTCATGGTCATCTCACTAAAGCCAGTGAGTTCTGGGGTTCTAAAAGGTTGATTTGTCGAACCCTTAACCAGCAGCTAACTTCACAGACTGCAGGAAGGACAGCCTGCAAACATAGTCCTTTATTTTGAACCTAATTTTTAATTTCTCAGCTGGGTTTATTTGCAGATGCTTAAACTTGTCACTCCAAAAAGTCAAATCCTATGATGATAGAATGTTCTCTGAGTGTATTCTACATCTTTACAACATGCTTTAGTTGTTTATTGATGTCCTTTATGATCATCTCACTAAAGCGAGTAAGTTCTGGGGTTCTAAAAGGTTTATTTGTGGACTGCAAAAAGGACAGCTTTCAAACAGTCCTTATTATACCCTATTTCTTGAAACTCTGCAGCATTTTTAAATCTAATTTCTCAGCTGGGACTAAAGCGAGTGAGTTCTGTGGTTCTAAAAGGTTCATTTGTCGAACCCTTAACCAGCAGCTAACTTCACCGACTGCAGGAAGGACAACCTGCAAACATAGTCCTTTATTTCTTAAAACTTAAATCTAATTTCTCAGCTGGGTTTATTTGTAGATGCTTAAACTTTAGCTTGCTGCTCCAAAAAGACAAATCCTATAAAAATAATCATCTCTGAATGTATTCTACATCTTTTAAATGTGTTTACAAGATGCTTTAGTTGAAGGAACATGATGTCCTTCATGGTCATCTCACTAAAGCGAGTGAGATCTGGGGTTCTAAAAGGTTGATTTGTGGAACCCTTAACCAGCAGCTAACTGCACCAACTGCAAAAAGGACAGCTTGCAAACATTTCTTAAAACTCTGCAGCATTTTTAAATCTAATTTCTCAGCTGGGTTTGTTTGTGAATGCTTAAACTTTAGCTTGCCGCTCCAAAAAGACAAATCCTCTCTGAGTGTATTCTACGTATTAACAAGATGTTTCAGTTGTTTACTGATGTCCTTTGTGCTCATTCTTCAAACTCTGCACCATTTTTTAAATCTAATGTCTCACCTGGGTTTATTTGTAGATGCTTAAACCTGCCACTCCAGAAAAAAGATAAATCCAATGAGGGAACAATGCTCTCTGAGTGTATTCTACATGTTTACAAGATGATTTAGTTGTCCTTCGTGGTCATTTCACTAAAGCTTGTATGTTCTGGGGTTCTAAAAGGTGGAACCATGGTTCCAACGACTGCAGGAAGGACAGCTTGCAAACATAGTCATTTCTTTCTTGAAACTGAATTTTTTATATAATGCTGGGTTTATTTGTAGATGCTTAAACTTGCCACTCCAAAAACACAAATCCTATGATGATAGAACATTCTCTGAGTGTATTCTACATGTTTACAAGATTTTTCGGTTGTTTACTGATGTCCTTCGTGATCATCTCACTAAAGCGAGTGAGATCTGTGGTTCTAAAAGGTTGATTTGTGGAACACTTAACTGTTACTTTGAAAACCAGTGGCTGAATTCACCGACTGCACAAAGGACAGCCTGCAAACATAGTCCGTTATTTCTTAAAACTTTGGAGCATTTTTTATGTAATTTCTTAGCTGGGTTTATTTGTAGATGCTTAAACTTGCCACTCCAAAAAGACAAATCCAATGATGATAGAATGTTCTCTGAGTGTATCCTACATTTTTTAAATGTTTTAACAAAAGGCTTTAGTTGTTTACTGATGCCCTTCATTGTCATCTCACTAAATTAAGTGAGTTCTGTGGTTCTAAAAGGTTGATTTGTTGAATTCTTAACCAGCAGCTAACTTCACAGACTGCAGAAAGGCAGCCTCCTTTATTTCTAATCTAATTTCTCAGCTGGTTTTATTTGTAGATGCCTAAACTTGCCACTTCAAAAAGTCAAATCCTATGATTATAGAATGTTCTCTGAGTGTATTCTACAACTTTACAAGATGCTTTAGTTGTTTATTGATGTCCTTTATGGTCATCTCACTAAAGCGAGTGGGTTCTGGGGTTCTGAAGGTACAACCCTGGTGGTCAGTCTGAACTCATCGACTGCAGAAAGGACAGCTTGCATACATAGTCCTTTCTTTCTTGAAACTCTGAAGCATTTTTTTGGGTTTATTTGTAGATGCTTTAACTTGACACTCCAAAAAAACAAATCCTCCCTAAATGTATTTTACATCTTTACAAAATGTTACGGTTGTTTACTGATATCCTTCATGGTCATTTCACAAAAGCTTGTGAGTTCTGGGGTTTTAAAAGTGTGATTTGTGGAACCGTTAACCAGCAGCTAACTTTACCAACTGCAGAAAGGACAGACTCCTTAATTTCTAATCTAATTCCTAATTTCTCGGCTGGGTTTATTTGTAGATGTTTAAACCTGACACTCCAAAACATCAAATCCTATGATGATAGAACATTCTCTGAGTGTATTATACATCTTTATAACATGTTTTAGTTGTTTACTGATGTCCTTCGTGGTTATTTCACAAAAGCGAGTGAGTTCTGGGGTTCTAAAAGGTTGATTTGTGGAACCTTTAACTAGCAGCTAACTCCACCGACTGCAAAAAGGACACCTTGCAAACATAGTCCTTTCTTTTCTTCAAACTTTGCAGTATTTGAAATTTTTTTTAATTAAAAATGCAGTATTTTAAAAAAAATAATAATTAAAAATGCAGTATTTTAAATCTAATTTCTCAGCTGGGTTTATTTGTAGATGCTTAAACTTTAGCTTGCCACTCCAAAAAGACAAATCCTATGATGATAGAATGTTCTCTGAGTGTATTCTACATGTTTACAACATGCTTTAGTTGTTTACTGATGTCCTTCATGGTCATCTCACTAAAGCCAGTGTGTTCTGGGGTTCTAAAAGGTTAATTTGTGGAACCCTTAACCAGCAGCTAACTTCACCAACTGCAGAAAGCTGCACCAACTCCTTTATTTCTAATCTAATTTCTAATTTCTCAGCTGGGTTTAGTTGTAGATACTTAAACTTGACATTCCCAAACAACAAATCTTAAGATAATAGTTAGTTCTGTGGTTCTAAAAGGTTGATTTGTGGAACCCTAAACTGTTACTTTGAGAACCGGTGGCTGAATACACCGACTGCATAAAGGACAGCCTGCAAACATGGTCCTTTATTTCTTAAAACTCTTCAGCATTTTTAAATCTAATTTCTCAGCTGGGTTTATTTGCAGATGCTTAAACTTGCCACTCCAAAACAACAAATCCTATGATTATAGAACGTTCTCTGAGTGTATTCTACATCTTTACAACATGCTTTGGTTGTGTACTGATGTCCTTCGTGGTCATCTCATTAAAGCTTGTGGGTTCTGGGGTTCTAAAGGTGAAACCCTGGTGGTCAGTCTGAACTCACCGACTGCAGGAAGGACAGGGTGTGCAGGTAGTCCCTCTCGGTGTTGAGCAGCTCGTTCAGGACGCAGAGCCGCAGACGCAGCTGTCTCTCTAAGTCCTTGCAGGTCTGCTCGCTCCGCTCCGGAGCTCCGTCCCGCTCCATGTTCTAGAGCTCCTCGGAGAGACGGAGAACGATCCAGAGAACGCCGCTGGCTGGCTGGTGGAACGCGGGTGGAACGCGGGTGGAACGCCGGAGGAACGCGGGTTGCTGGCACCGCCGGCGGGTTCAGCGTATTCCGACGCGCCGGTTTAAAGAACAACCACGAACAACAGACCAACAGAACACCTGTCACTCTAGAACGCGCTGCTGGAAAGTTCAGGTCCTCCGCTGCCCGGCATGTTTTCCCGGGAGGACGTGGGCTTCGTGGGCTTCGGTGGAACCACGGTGGAACCACGGGACGGGAGTCCTCTGGAGAAGCAGCGAGCCGCTCCAGCCGCTGCGCCCGGGGCAGAGTGCGTGCGCGCGGGCAGGAGAGGGAGGCGCACGCGCCGTGGCGTGGGAGTTCCGTTTAAAGGGGGTCGGTCGGGTTCTTCTCTGAGGTTCTCGCTCGAGTGAGCTCCACTGAGCCAGACCTGCCTGTTAGAAGGTGAAGCTCTTCCGCTCACACGAGCACTTTGATCTCCTCGAGGAGGTGTCGCTGTGGCCACCGTGTGGATTCACGAGCACAGTGGTGGACGTGAAGTTCTCCAAGTTCTGAAGAAGGTTTAAGTTCCCGAGTTTTGAGGGCATGCAAAAGAGGAACACAGGCTTGTGTTGTGCTGTGCTTCCACTCAGTGGTCATTCTACAAGAACAATGAACTATCCCTCCAGCCATTATCTAAAATAAAATAAATAAATAAATTATCTGCTGCTTTATCCTCTATTAGGGTGTTTGTGTGGGAGGCGCTGGGCAGATACACCCAGGACAGGGCGCCAATCTATCGCTGGGCACACACTCACTCAGACAAACACACTCTATATGGGGCAATCTGGAGAATTCATTGACCTTGAACCATGTTTTTGGACTGTGGTAGGAACCCGGAGAAAACCCACAAGGACACGGGGAGAACATGAAAACCACCCAGATTGGGATATGAACCGGGAACCCCTAGTGCTGAGAGGGGAATGTGCTAACCACTAAACCATTGTGTGCCAACAATTAACCCAGTCAACATTAATTCATTCATTTATTATCTTCTGCTTAATCCTCTGCTACAGATCCAAGGAGGTTCCTCATGTCCATCCAAGGGAGAACGTTTTTGGCACTGGGCAGACACACCCAGGAGTAAGCTCAACTGAGCCAGACCTGCCTGTCCCTTCCGCTCACACGAGCACTTTAATCTCCTCGAGGAGGTGTCGCTGTGGCCACCATGTTGATTTACGAGCACAGTGGTGGAGTTCTGTAGTTCTGAAGGAGGTTTAAGTTCCCGAGTTTTGAGGGCATGCAAAAGAAGAACCAAACAGGCTTGTGTTGTGCTGTGCTTCCACTCAGTGGTCATTCTACAAGAATGTGTGTAAGAAGAATAATGAACTATCCATCCGTCTATTATCTACTGCTTTATCCTCTATCAGGGTTGTGGGGGGTTCCCTATACCCATCCAGGGGATAACGATTTGGGCGCTGGGAAGATACACCCAGGACAGGGCGCCAATTCATTGCTGGACACTCACTCACTCACACAAACACACTCTATATGGGGCTATTTGGAGAATTCAGTTGCCCTTGTTTGATGTTTTTGGACTGTGGGAGGAACCCGGAGAAAACCCGGGACACGGGGAGAACATGGAAACTCCCAGATTGAGATTCGAACCAGGAATCACCAGTGCTGAGAGGGGAAAGTGCTAACCACTAAACCACTGTGGTGCCAACAATGAATCAATAGTCAACATTAATTAATTAATTAATTCATTCATTCATTATCTTCTGCTAAATCCTCAACTACGGATCCAGGGAGGTTCCTCATGTCCATGAGGACTGTCCAAGAGAGAACGTTTTGGGCACTGGGCAGATACACCCAGGACAGAGCGCTGATCTATTGCTGGGCGCGTGCACACACACACACACACACACACACACACACACACACACACACACACACACACACTATATGAAGCAATCTATAGAATTTAATTTACCTTGAATACATGTTTTTTTACTCATTCATTATCTTCTGCTTTATCTTCTATTAGGGTCGCAGGAGGGTTCCCTATGTCCATCCAGAGGAGAACGTTTTGGGCTTTAGGCAGATACACCCAGCACCAATCTATCACTGGGCACACTAACACTCAAGGTAGATTGAATGCTCTAAATTGTGCCATATAGTGTGTGGGTATGCCCAACGATGGACTGGCGTCCTGTCCTGGGTGTATCTGCCTAACGCCCGAAACGTTCTCCCCTGGATGGGCATAGGGAACCCCCCCCACACACACACACATTGAAAAATGTGTGAATACATACAAAACCATGTTATTAATTCTTTAATGCCCCTCCTCCCCCAAATACTGAAGGATTCCCCTTAAAATACTGGAGGATTAACTTTATTAAGGGAGATCACTGAAATTACAGAAACTGTAATTGCCCTTTGCTTTAACACAGTTGCAGAATTTGCTGACATTGCGACATGTAGTGCATCATGAAGAACGATCGCACATCCAGTGTTTCACATGTTCACGTTTCTTAAATGTACGAAGACATCCTGAGGTGTGTCACAGCCCCGAGCATCCTGTTTACATACATGAAATCAGTTAGCACAAAGGGCACACTGAGTTGCCACAAAACCAAAAGATGCACAACAACTGAAAGAGATAATACCTTTAAAAAGAGCTGTTGTTTTTTGTTTATTTTTGCAGGCGTTTTATACAGTACTCACCTACAATGATAAGAGACATTTAAAATCAAGGACTATATACTGTTATTTAAGAACAATTAATCAAATAGCTTACTAAAAATGTGTAGATCTTGTTTACGGGCACCATCTAGTGGTTAAAGAGAACACAGCAATTAGCATTCATATAAAAAAGTGCTGTTAATAACGGTTAGTTGTGACGTCACAATACACACCTAACACTTACTTAGTGTTCGTGTTATTTAGGTCTGTTTTTAAGAATTATAATTCACTTTATGTTTCTATAGTTATAGACTGTACTCCAATATGTTTCTATGTGTTATATGCATATTTCTTTCTGTTGTTTCCATAGGGATTCGTCTCAGTGTATCATTATTCTCCATCTCACATTGTTCTGAGTATCCTCCTCCATCACCCCCACCTGCATACTCACAACAACAACACCCATAAACATTCTATTTGGTCTTCCTCTGCTTTTCCTGTCTGGTGGCGCCCCCCTTTGGTCAATATAAACTTCATCCCTTCACTGGACATGGACAAATTTTCAAATGGTCTCCCTAAGTCGGAGGCACAGTTGCCACTCAGTGCTGGGGATTCCCGGTTCGAATCCCAATCTGGGTGGGTGCAGTTTATATGTTCTCCCTGTTTCCACGTGGGTTTCCTCCGGGTTCTCCGGTTTCTTACCATAGTCCAAAAACATGGATTATGGTAAGTTGAATGCTCCAAATTGCCCCATATGGATTGTGTCAGTGTGAATGAATGTGTGCCCAGTGATAGATTGGCACCCTGTCTTGTGTGTATCTGCCCAGCTCCTGAAACATTCTTCCCTGAATGGGAATGGCGAACCCTCCTCTCCCACAACCCTAGAAGAGCATTAAGTAGAAGATAATGAATGGATGAATGGGTCTCCCTAACTTTGTCTCCAAATCCTTCCAAATTTATTCTTCTTCTAATGAACTCAATTTATATATATATATATATATATATATATATATATATATATATATATATATATATATATATATATATATATATATATCCTTTTTGAGGGGGTAATTGCAAATTACACCGGGTTCTTCTCTGGTTTCCTCCCGCAGTCCAAAAACATGGATTTAAGGTGAATTAAATGCTCTAAATTGCCCCATATAGCGGGTGTTTGTGTTAGTGAGTGTGTGCCCAGTGATAGATTGGCACCCTGTCCTGGGTGTGTCTGCCCAGCGCCTGAAACGTTCTCCCCCGAATGGGCATGAGAACCCCCCCCTAGTAGAGGATTAAGCGGAAGATAATGATTGAATGAATTTACCTTGAAGGTGGTATGGTGGCTTAGTGCTCAGCTCGTTCGCCTCTCAGCTTTGGAGATACCAGGTTTGTATATCAATCTGGGTGGAGTTTCCAGGTTCTCCCCGTGTCCCGCGTGGGTTTCCTCAGGGTTCTTCGGTTTCCTCCCACAGTCCAAAATAAATAAATAAATATCGGTACAAGGTAAATTGAATGCTCTGAAACTGCCCCACGGCACGGTGGCTTAGTGGTTGGCACGTTCTCCTCTCCGCGCTAGGGATTCCCGGTTCGAATTCCCATCTGGGTGGAGTTTCCATGTTCTCCCCATGGGTTTCCTCCAACAATACAAAAACATAGATCAAGGTCAATTGAATTCTCCAAATTGCCCCATATAGAGTGTGTATGTCTGTGTGAGTGTGTGCCCAGCGATAGATTGGCACCCTGTCCTGGGTGTATCTGCCCAGCGCTCGAAACTGGATGGGCATTGGGAACCCCCCCACGACCCTAATAGAGGATAAAGGGGAAGATATGGATGGATGAAACTGCCCCATAGTGTGTGTGTGTACAGTACCATCTGTAGGATTGCATGTATATTCTGTGTATTTATAACATTCTTTTGTAGTTTTTTATTAATTACCTCACCTTAATCATAGTAATTTACCTTAATCATAGTAATTTACCTTAATCATTATCGAGCAAATGACAAACTTAACACGTGATTCGTTTTCAGGCGTTTAGTTTGAACGTAAATTAAACCTAAAACGTCCGTCTTCACGGTAATTAATTTAGTTTTTAAAAGGAAAAAGCTTCGTTGTGGATGAAGTTCACCTGAATTAAAAAAAATATTAAACAATTCAAATAATACTGCCGGCTGACTTCACTGCGCAGTGCGCATGCGCGTACCGGTTTCACCAGAAAGCTGGGCAACTGAAAGCAGAGGAATCAGAGATTATAAACGTAAGTGATTCAACTTTTTTAATTAAACAAAATCGCTTTTTTTTCTAATGTACGTAAAGCATTTGTTGAATTGTATCGTTTAAAAATGTTTTAAATTAAGTGAATGTACAATACAACAGCAAAACTACTGAAAAATCTACAGTTTCTTCCATTTTCAGCTCTTTGTACGTTAAATTTGGAAAATCTCACACTTTCAAACATCATTTCATGTACATTTTAACCATTCATTCATTATCTTCCGCTTAATCCTCTACTAGGGTCACGGGAGGACGTTTTGGGACCCAGGACAGGGTGCCAATCTGTCACTGGGCACACTTACAGACACACAGTACATGGGGCAATTTAGAGCATTCAATTTACCTTGAATCCATGTTTCAGGACTTATTCATTCATTTATTATCTTCCACTTAATCCTCTACTTGAGGCACAGGAGGGTTCCCCATGCCCATCCAGGGGAGAACGTTTTGGGAGATGGGCAGATACACCCAGGACATGAAGTGTATTGCTGAGAACACACACACACAAACACACACTATATGGGGCAATTTAGAGCATTTCATTTTCATTAAATCCGTGTTTTTGGACTTATTCATTCATTATAATAATCCTGTGATGGATCGCAAGGGAGGGTTCCCCATTCCCATCCAGTGGAGAATGTTTCTGGCGCTGGGCAGATACACCCAGGACAGGGTGCCAATCTATTATTGGGTACACTCACTCTTACACACACAAGCACACACTAAATGGGGCAAATACAGCATTCAATTTACCTTGAATCCATGTTTTGGACTGAAAGGAAACCGGAGAACCTGGAGGAAACCCACGCAGACACAGGGAGAACATCGAAACTCCACCCAGATTGGGATTCGAACCTGGAATCCCTAGCGCTGAGAGGAGAACATGCTAACCACCTTCCATCCATTCATTATCTTCCGCTTTATCCTCTATTAGGATCGCGGGGGGTTCCCCATGCCCATCCAGGGGAGAACGTCTTGGGCACTGGGCAGAGACACCCAGGACAGGGGGCCAATCTATCGCTGGGCACACACTCACTCACACAGACACACACACCCTATATATGGGGCAATTTGGAGAATTTAATTGACTTGATTCATGTTTTTAGACTGTGGGAGGAAACCAGAGAACCCAAGAAGTCCCCGTGGACATGGGGAGAACATCTGGGGGGAAAAATCCACCCAGATTGGGATTTTAATCGGGAATCTCCAGCGGTGAGAGGCGAATGTGCTAAGCACCTGATTTTTTTTCATTTTATTTTCAGATATTAGAGATTGGAAATATCTGAGTAAAAACAATGTCCAGTTCTACCGTCGTCCTAATCCTGCAGTGCTGGATAATCCTGCGATCCCACAGCCTATGCCAACAATTGGCCCCAAACGCTGTGGATTTGGAGGACCTAGCCTCCGACATCACCTGGGTGATCGCTCAGGAAGCTCCTTGTAGTGTTACCTGCGGATTGGGTATCCGTTTGCAGGAGCT
>JAFMOD010000937.1:133614-148743 GCA_019802435.1 Corydoras maculifer
GTTCAAGGGGTATGAATACTTTTGCAACCCACTGTATATCTATATATAGAGAGATACAGATATACTGTTTGTATATTTGATATGTAGATATGTGTAAGATATATACAGTGCTTTGCAAAAGTATTCACCCCCTTGGATTTTCCCCTGTTTTACTACATTACAACCTGTGTGTATTTTTTTTTTCTGAATTGAATGTGATGCATCTGCAAAAAATAGTCTACGTTTTAGAAGTGAAATGAGAAAAAAATATATGTATATAAAGATAATGAAAATAAAAAACTGAAAATTGGCATGTGCATATGTATTCACCCCCTTTGTTATGAAGCCCCTAAATAGTTCTGGTGCAACCAATTACCTTCAGAAGTCACATGCTTAGTGAAATGAAGGCCACCTGTGTGCAATCTAAGTGTCACATGATCTGTCAGTATATACACACCTTTTCCGAAAGGCCCCAGAGGCTGCAACACCATTAAGCTAACCAAACAACACCATGAAGACCAAGGAGCTCTCCAAGCAAGTCAGGGATAAAGTTGTAGAGAAGTAGAAGTCAGGGTTGGGTTATAAAAAAATATCCAAATCTCTGATGATCCAAATCCATCATCATCAAATGGAAAGAACATGGTACCACAGCAAACCTGCCAAGAGAGGGCCGCCCACCAAAACTCTCAGCCCGGTCAAGGAGGGCATTAATCAGAGAGGCAGCACAGAGACCAAAAGTAACCCTGAAGGAGCTGCAGAGTTCCCAAGCAGAGACTGGAGTATCTGTCCATATAACCAGAATAAGCCGTACACTCCATAGAGCTGGGCTTTATGGAAGAGTGGCCAGAAAAAACCTTTACTTACAGGCAAAAATAGGAAGGCTCGTTTCGAGTTTGCAAAAAGACACGTGGGAGACTCCCAAACTGTATGGAGGAAGGTACTGTGGTCAGATGAGACCAAAATTTAACCTTTTGGGCCAATACATCTCATCACCCCAAGAACACCATCCCCACAGTGACACATGGTGGTGGAAGCATCATGCTGTGGAGATGTTTCTCAGCAGCAGGGACTGAAAAACTGGTCCGAGTCGAGGTAAAGATGGCTGGTGCTAAATACAGGGATATTCTTGAGCAAAACCTGTTTACGTCTGTGAGTGATCTGAGATTAGGGCGGTACATTTACCTTCCAACAGGACAATGACCCAAAGCATACTGCTAAAGCAACACTTGAGTGGTTTAAGAGGAAACGTGTAAACATATTGGAATGGCCTAGTCAAAGCCCAGACCGTAATCCAATTGAGAATCTGTGGTCAGACTTGAAGATTGCTGTTCACCAATGGAAACCATTTAACTTGAAGGAGCTGGAGCAGTTTTGCCATGAGGAATGGGCAAAAATTCCAGTGGCAAGATGTGGCAAGCTCATAGAGACTTATCCAAAGCGACTTGCAGCTGTAATTGCTGCAAAAGGTGGCTCTACAAAGTACTGACTTACTAAGTACTGACTTACAGGGGTAAATAGTTATGCACTAGTTAAGTTGTAGGCATGGTCTGTAAATTAAATAATGCAGACCCTCAAATATTCCTTTTGAATTCCAGGTTGTGAGGTAACAAAATGTGAAAAATGTAAAGGGGGTGAATACTTTCGCAAGGCACTGTATATGCACACACACACACACACACACATACATATATACATATATACACACACAGACACATCTATATCTTCATTTCTCTGTCTAATAGAAACAGACAAAGGGGGAAGGGCAGGGGAATTGCCAAACTTTGATTATACACGCCCTTTAATGTTATAGGGAACATGAAGAGGGAACACATTTTTAGAAAACCATGCATTCACATGAACATAAAGGCGACACCACCACGTAATAAATGGGTTTTTATTGAATTTTGGTGCGCGCTCATCAACAAACTTGCTCAAAAACAAACCTGTGAAAGGTGCAATAGAAACTGAAGCTAGAACCCATCGATACCCCAAATGAACTTTTAAGGCAGAGGCCTAACCTCATCGTCTCACAGTAGAATGCAGCATTAAGGAACCTAGCAGCCTTTATCTACATACAGTGAGTGCAGAAGCAGTTTCAGATTCTATTAAAACAGCGAACCAGTAATTCATAATAACAAAGATCCAAAGATGAAAAAGCAGTTTAAATAAATAAGTCAGAAATGCTCCGTGAGAAGATAAAATCTTTACACACACATACATACACACACACACACACACAGCTGGCTTTATATTCCAGGGTTAAGATACTAGAGAAACAATATCAGGTTAAAAAGTACAGACATCAGCCCAGTGTGTTTGCACGTTTAGCAGTGTTTAAGGTGTACAACAGCTGAAATCAAAACTCAAAAACAATTGTGCCCTTTATAGTGTAAACACCGGTCTACGTGAAGATACTCTGAAAACGACTCCAGCTAACAAATACATCATCTTTCATAGTGCAATCCAGCAATTTACATTTACACTCTCAAAACACTTTATTGGGAACACCTATACACCGTTATTAGCCAATCAGGGAGCAACAGCACAGTGCATACAACCATCCAGCTTCAAATAACCGCCAAGACTGATGAGATACTGTTAACCGTGGCATGATTGTTGGTGCCAGACGGGTAATTCCGTTATTTTGGAAACTGCTGATCTATGACAATGTGATGGATCTGAGTCCACAGTTACTCAGCAAAGCACTCCGAACAGAATCATAGCATTCACAACAGGTCCAGGTTGAAGGCAGATCTTAATCTTAACAGCATTAGACATCGGGTTAGTATAGTGTTCGCAATAAAGTGCTTGGTGAATGTATATTGTAATCCAGTGAGCCTCTAATGAGAAATAAAAGTTGTTTTTAATATTTTTAATTGGGAGGGAGATTCTAACATGCCAGTCCACTATTAAACGTAACTCGGTGCAACAACAGGTGGAGCAACAGTGTAGTACATGATCCAACATTCTCACTGACTAAAAACCTATTCTGTAATACAGTTCCTCTCCTCTGTTGCGTATTGCTTGAGCAGTGGTCTACTACCGCATTTTGTGCTATTTCGATCAGCCTTTCGTAACACTCATGCAAACGCAGCATGCGAAAAACAAAAAAACAGACTGCGCTGGATGAAATCTATACAAACGGTACAGCTCAGTTTGTGGGGAATATAAAAACGCTGGATTTATTTAAAATAAACCCATGTGGGATGTGCCCCTTCCCTAATAAAGCACGCAGGAAGCCTGCGCTATGATCACATGACGGCATTTTACATTTTCTGCCTTGCAAAAGCAAAAATCAGATCTGCAGGCCCTCACAGGTGTTCGAGCCGACATAATGCTCCGATCAGACAACCTCCAGACCTCACGGCATGACCGATCACTATAATATAAGATGCTATAAAACCGCTAATAAAAAGCCAGCTCCATCATAAAACCTTTAATAATAACAAAAGAAAATTGACATTATAAACTGCCATTATAATGCTAACAAAGCAAGATGCAATCAGCCTTTTGCTTAATAATAAACCCTACAAGAAAATCCCGTCAACCGATTCCACAACAGCATCAGAAACCTGATTTCCGTTGCGCCTTAAATGCAAGCCCTTGCTATTAAAATACACTAATACACAAGTGACCTATGCACACAGGTGCAGCTACATGTAGCCATACAGCGATGAGGACGATCACAATACAGAGGGGTATCGTCCCCTGATTAATCATTCCTGCCGAGCTGGAGATCAGTCATGCGAATTTAATGCTGGACGTGGAGGTTTTGCTCCGATCTCAAGCACAGACGTGTCGAAGGCAAAAATCAAGAGTCTTTGGTAAAATATTGCTTTGCTACTAAACATGCAGACCGATTGTGTAGGAAAATGGAAGTCTGCTGAGGTCGTCAGAATTCCCTCAGCACGTTACAACCCTTTAAATGCAACATTCATCTGATTTGTACGCTTTTTAAACGAGCTGCATGCTATCGATCCTAACAGAAGGGAAACGTGAACGGCGAGCCCTTTTGAGGAACAGGGTTGGGTGTCGTGTGGTTAGGTCATGCTGAATCAGCTGGTCTACAGAGGTTGCACTTGGTCATCATTTCCGGCTGGTGAGCTGAGGAACTGTACGGAGCCAGCTTTTGGTTCCAGGGAGAACATGATCCCCGAAATATGCATACAATTCAAATATAAGGCAAAGTTTCTTCAAGGTAAACTGCCGACTAAGATCATTCCCCAGACTGTTTGCATACGGGTAAGAAGCCTCGTTCTGTGTGATGGGGAGGGTCTGGCTGGTTGGGATTTTATTATAAAATAAAAATAAAATCATAAAAAACACCTTTGCGTGAAAATCTGTCATCGTCAGTTTGGATTCTACAGCAGATGAGTAAAAACGAATGGAGGAATAAAAAAAAATCAGGGTTTGGATTACACACTCATAGTAAAAATATAAGCGTGGAATGTTCGCCAGCTTCGTTTTGAAGATGCTTGAGAGAAGAACTGAAAAGCAAGTGCTGGTAGGTGTTTTTGGCGGCCATCGGCATTAACTCTTCATTACACAGCGAGGGTGCAGGTTGCTGTGATGAGAGGAAATGAAGGAGGAGCTTCTTACAGAACGAACGTGTCCTTGATGAGATCTCAGTCCTGAGTTTATCGTTTTCCCGATTTCATGTAGGAGGGTATAGCCCCCCGGGCGGTCAGGCCCTCAAAGCGCTTGTATGTGTAGTTTATGAAGACCCAGTCTTTGCTTTTTAAATCAGCTTCGCTGTGATTGGAAACTGGAGCTGTGGACCAGAAGAGAGGTGGAAGGTTGAGGGAGTGAGATCTTTAAGTAGATCCTGTATTCACAGCAAAACATTTCATACAAAGAGGAATAACTCCAGTGCTTACATCTAATTGGCTGAGATGTTTGTCCACCCCGGACATATTTAACAATAAAACATATGTCTGACCTCTTCACATTCGTATCAGTACCTGATGTACAATACTTTTTCAGTCCATCAGCATTAGAACCAAGCACCAGACCTTTTCTGTTGCTGCCTCCTCACTTTGGAACTTTTAAATCATGTTTAAAATTAAAATAATTTTTTTAAAAAAAATTATTTCTATTGCTACTTTTTAATTTTGCTTTCTTCTTCCGATAAAAACTGTATTATTGTTACTGTCTATAATTGTATTTCTATTTTACTATTTTATTCTACTATTTTATTAATACTATATTGTTTTAATTGTTGTTAAAGTGTCTTTAAGGTCCCAAAAAAGAATTACTATAGTTATATGAATTAAATATAATATTTATTTTATTATTATACAATATATTATTTAAAATCATAAAATACAGGTTAACATAAACAGCGAGCAGATTTCTGATGAGCACTAAACATGTTGCTTTGTAATGTAAACATGTAATTTGGCCACTAGATGGCATTGTATGCACATTAGAGAAACCAGAATCCTGTGTTCACTGTAAAAACCAGAATAGATTACGTCACGGAAAAACATTTAGGCTTTTTATAACCACATTTATAAATCAAACCTTGTTTTTTTATTCTAATGTTTTATTACAGCAATAAGGCAGTCGAGGTTGTGCATTATTGTGAATTAATCACGGGAAAGAGGTGACTGTAATAACGATTTATTCACTATAATGCACACCCCCCATGCGTTATTGTTTTATTAAACCAGCACCTCATCTAACAATGTAGTAATAAATGCTCCATGCCCATCCAGGGGAGAACGTTCCGGGTGCTGGGCAGATCTACCCAGAACAGGGCATCAGTTTATCGCTGGGCACACTCACTCTATATGTGGAATCTAGACCATTCAATTTACCTTGAATCCATGTTTTTTGCACTGTATAAGATAGGTTGAAGGAACACCACTACCAGCTTGGGATTTGAACCTGGTAGCTGAGTGGTTAGGGTGTTGGACTATCAATCTGAAGGTTGGGGGTTCAAATCCCAGGTCCACTGAAGTTAGCAGTGTGGGTCCTTAAGCAAGGCCCTTAACCCTCATTGCTCCAGGGATGTTGTGATTAACCCTGTGCTGACCTTGTAAGTCGCTTTGGATAAAAGCGTCCAATAAATGACCAAATAAAAATATATTGGATCCCCAGTGCTGAGAGATAAACATGCTAACCACGAAGAAACGCCCAGGTTTCAAATATTCAGCACTTGAAATTTATTTGTCTATAAAGGCTTTTGATATGATGAAATGCATGCTGATATTTTCTCCTATGAAATAATTAAGCTGGGTGGCACAGTGCATTACTGGTTCGAATCCCCATCTGGGTGGAGTTTCCATGTTCTCCCTGTGTCCACATAGGTTTCCTCCGGGTTCTCCGGTTTCCTCCCACAGTCCAAAAACATGGATCAAGGTCAACTGAGTTCTCCAAATTGCCCCATATAGAGTGTGTCTGTGAGAGTGAGTGTGTGTCCAGTGATAGATTGGCGTCCTGTTCTGTTCTGGCTGTTCCGCCCAGCGCCCGAAACATTCTCCCCTGGATGGGAATGAGGAACCCCCGTGCAACCCTAATAGAGGATAAAGATAATGGCTGGATGGATTAATTAAGCTAATGATAATGTGTTTCTCGAGGAATATCTTTTATCCAGCTGATAACAGTTTAGTTTCAGTTCTAAAAGTATTTATCTTTCTTTATTGCTGCTGTTTAATGCTTATTTGCAAATAAGCACTGTTTTTGTTTGATGGCTTTAGTTCCTTCATGCCCGTGAACTTTAGTTTCTTCTCTTGCTCTTACTGTCTGTCTATCTCTCTCCCTGTCTGTCTGTGTGTGTGTGAATGAGGAGCAGATGGTGTGGAGTGCTTCCCTGCAGTGGGTTTAATGTGCAGGAACTCACTTGCTGGTTGGAGGATGTCTGAATCAGGAAACTCGTCAAAGTTTGAGGTGTCGTCGATGCTCTTTATCTCAATTGGAATGGCAGCAGGTCTCTCTCTGTCAAAACATTCAGTCAGAGTGAATTTAGATTTGATTGCAGATATACCATCTTATCTACATCATTTAAATAACTTTTTTTGATAATATGAGAAATAGCTAACAGTAGATGATTTGTTTTACAGATTACAGTTTATAATAATAAATAAGGTAAATGGGGCGTGGTATCTCGGTGGTTAGGGTGTTGGGCGGTCAATCTGAAGGTTGAGGGTTCAAATCTCAGCTTTACTGAAGTTACCAATATGGGTCCTGAGCAAGTCCCTTAACCCTCATTGCTCCAGAGATGTTGTGATTAACCCTGTGCTCCCCTTGTAAGTCGTCTAAAAGCGTCTGCTAAATGACCAAATGTACATTAACAGGGTGCGTGCAAATTAAAAATGCATCAATTTAAAGAAATAATGCTCCTATATTTTTTCTGAGGATGACATGGTGGTTTAGTGGTTTGCATGTTCTCCCCTCAGCGCTAGGATTCCAGGTTGGAATCCTGATCTGGGTGGTGTTTCCATGTTCTCCCCGTGTCTGTGTGGGTTTCCTCCAGGTTCTCTGGTTTCCTCCCACAGTCCAAAAACATGGATTCAAGGTAAAGTAAATGCTCTAAATTACCCCATACAAAGTATGTTTCTGTATGTCTGTGTGAGTGAGTGATAGATTAGTGTCCTGTCCTGGGTGTATCTGCCCAGTGCCCGAAACGTTCTTCCCTGGATGGGCATGGGGAACCGCCCCTTTTAGTTTTATATAATATAGTTTGCTACCTGATATGATCATAATCCACGCCTTCAAAGAAAGGATTGGTCTTGATCTCTTCGACTCCGACAAGACCGATCCTATTTTCACCTTCACAGCAAAACCTGCACAAATGGAACAGCACACATGGTAAATTTCTCAAAGAAAATGCAGGAAAAGAGTAATATACTGCCATTAAACATCTATTTATTAGCCTCTATTAAAAATAATTATTAATACAAAGAACAAGTTTAAATAAATATTTAAATGCCACTTATTTTGAGACCATGTACCAACTGGTTTCTGTATATTCATGTAAAGCCCCTCTCATGCCTCATTGCTTCATTTAATCATAACAGTTGTAAATCAAAATGATTTAGTGTGGGGTTTAAAGTGTTACTGAAGATCATCTCAACGTTAAATAAATACAATATGAATGCATATAAAGGATTATTACATACATACATACATATATATATATATTCATTCATTCACTCTCTCCCGCTTTATCCTATATTAGGGTCGCGGGGGGGGTTCCCCATGCCCGTCCAGGGGAGAACGTCTCGGGCGCTGGGCAGATAGACCCAGGACAGGGTGCCAATCTATTGCTGGGCACACACTCACTTACTCAAACACACTCTACATGGGGCAATTTCGAGAACTCAATTGACTTGATCCATGTTTTTGGACTTTGGGAGGAAACCGGAGAACCCGGAGGAAACCCACGCAGACACGGGGAGAACATGGAAACTCCACCCAGATGGGGATTCGAACCAGGAATCCCTAGTGCTGAGAGGCGAACGTGCTAACCACTAAGCCACCGTGCCGCTATATATATATAAAATATATATATATAAAAAAATCGATTAAAATGCATTTAATTCCGATGTTACAAACAGGATAAAAGTTTCCATGTAGCAGCTTTTCTAAAATGAAAAACACTGTATTGAAGCAGCTGTGATATAAATGCAGAATAAAAGCAAAACAAACCTTAGTATAAGATCTTTAGCCTTCTCTGAGATAGGAACTTCTGGGGGGAAGGTCAGAGTTTCTCGCCAGTTCATCACCTTTCTGTATGTTTCCTGAGGAGTCTCAGAACAAAACGGGGGATAACCTGTAAAAAAAAAAACATGGTCCAAGTTACAAAAGACTTAAACACCAATAGACCCCTAATAACTTCAGAACATCAAATTTTCCTGCAAATACTTTTGAAGTAAACGCTAATTGCTGCTTCACAGGTTTCTGGTTTTTCTCACAATCAAATAGTGGCCATCTAGTGGCCAAATTATTAAATGCAGTTTATAACACACCAGGAAACCAGCGAAATATTACAAAATATAAAAAAAAAAAAAAAAAAAAAAAAAACAGGGTCCAATCTATCCGTATTAGGGTCCATCTAGGGGAGAAAGTTTCGGGCGCTGGGCAGATACACCCAGGACAGGGCATCTCTATCTCTGGACACACACTCACTCACACAGACACGCTCTATATGGGGCAATTTGGAGAACACAATTGATTTGATCCATGTTTTTGGACTGTGGGAGGAAACTGGAGAACCCGGAGGAAACCCACGCAGACACAGGGAGAACATGGAAACTCCACCCAGATTGGGATTCGAACCAGGAATCTCTAGTGCTGAGAGGCGAACGTGCTAACCACTAAGCCACCGTGTTGCTCTACAATATAAACAATAATTAATTAAGTTAAAATAAAGATACGTTCTTCTCTCACCTATAAGCATTTCATACATAATGACACCGAGGCTCCACCAATCGCAAAGTTTATTGTATCCGTTTTGCAAAAACACTTCTGGAGCAATGTAGTCAGGTGTTCCAACCGTAGAGAAAGCCTGAAACACACGGAACCTCGAAAGTTATCTTCACCAACTTTTTATTGAACCCAGAAATCATTACAGTTCATTCAGTCCTGATGTAATCAGTAACATCCCATAATAGACAGATACTTTATTATGAGGAACAGGCTTTTATCACATTACTCACCAGCTGCCTCCGGTTTCTTTTCCACGTCTCTGCTTTTCTTTTGGAGTTCATATTCTGTAATGCTGCAGAGGGGAATTTTAAAGCAGTTAAAACTCAGAACTCATAACTTTCACAGCAATAAGAGACCCACTGATTTCATTAAAGCTGAATCTCAGCTGTACATCAAAGGAGCACATGTGCTGAACTGCCAAACTTCGTTGTGTTCCACATTTTCTCAGGTGCAGGTATGAGGGCAAACTAATAACCCGCACCTTTAGGAGCTAAACTGTACTGGTTATTAGAAACAACTATTGATTCTAGACAGTCAGTGATCAGAAACATTAAAACACATTGTTCATGTAATTCACATTAAGGTAAGCCCATGAAAACATTTTTATATAAGCTTTACAATTAACATTATTATTATTACTAAAGTGTGGTTTCTTCACCCACTAAAGTGTGGTTTCACCTGTACCCACTGCTTGTACTGCTAATAAAATATATATATACTTTTTCAGGACGTGTTAGATCAGTGGTTAGGGTGTGAGGTTATTAATGTGAAGCTTGAGGGTTTAAATCCCAAGTATATTGAAGTTTACTTGAAGGTCCTTAAGCTAGACCCTTAACCAGCCCTTGGGTATTCAGAAAGGAGCTACATAAATGGAACTTAATAATAATAATAATAATAATAATAATAATAATAATAATAATAATAATAATAATTATAAATAAAACATACATACACACACACACGTACATATATATATATATATATATATATATATATATATATATATATATATATATATATATTGATTTGATTCTATTCACTTCTACAAGACCACTAATTTAAATGTTTGCTAAATGAACTAGTGAGGGCGGCACGGCGGTTTAGTGGTTAGTATGTTCGCCTCTCAGCGCTAGGGATTCCCGGTTCGAATCCCAATCAGCGTGGAGTTTCCATGTTCTCCCCGTGTCCACGTTGGTTTCCTCCGGGTTCTCCAGTTTTCTTCCCACAGTCCAAAAACGTGAATCAAGATCAATTGAATTCTCCAAATTGCCCCATATAGAGTGTGTTTGTGTGTGTCTGCGTGAGCGAGTGTGTGCCCAGCAATGAATGGGCCCCCTCTTTCCTGGGAGTATCTGTATCTACACACACAGTGTGTGTGTATATGTATATGTATGTGTGTGTGTATATATATATTTATATATACACACACATACATATATAACATTACTGACTAGGCTGTAATAATTGTTTTTATCTCAACTTTCGCATGTACACTAGAATTGCATTCATATTCCTAAGATAAATAAGAAATCTACTTTCATTTTAAAAAGCAGAAGATTTCATTTTTGACATAAAAAAAAGATATTCCAATTATTTCACAATGCAGCTGCTGGAGTTTGGACTACATATTAGCCCAGTTTTATCTAATTTATGTTGGTTTCCAGGTTTTCACAATTCCTGGAACTAATATAAAAACACTACAATGGTCTGGCACCAGAATGTTTAAATTATTAAATTAGTTTTTATAATGCATCACGTGAGCGCCACTCACAAGGTGTTGGGTTTCTTTAAGTCCCTGGAATAAATGAGGTCATCGCTGGGGGCGGGGGCTCCTTGCTGTGAACTAACCTTCCTATCTCATTTCAGGAATTAGGAACATTACCAGATTTAAAAAAATCTCTTATTCGTTCGTGTGTGTGTAAGTCACTTAATTGCTGATTTAGGGTTCGTGTGATGTTATTACTTTGTTAAAAACTGCATTGTGACAATGCTGTATTGTTGAACATGATATATAAATATGTTAATATCAGTTTCACAGGACTACATAGCTTCCTTTCACCTCCACGACTGCACATTTAAAAATGATTAAAGTCTAAATCTCAAAATGAGAAGACTAATAAAGTGATAATGTCATCAATAAATTTGGAATGGGAGAACATGATTAAGTCTGTAAATACAATTACAGAGAACAGAAAGCAGAAGCAGAGCATATTTAGCTCGCAAAACGGAAAAAAAACTGAATGAGTCAAAAATTCAGAAGTAACCGAGAACATCATAACAAAGAAGAACATTTAAAGCAATTTCATAGCTTACTGAAGTTACTGGGAAGGCTGTGGTTGAGGTTTCTGTAAAACTCCGTCCTGTGAGCTTTCTTTAATCCCGTGCACAAACCAAAATCAGACAGCTTCACATGACCCTACGGAAACAAACAAAAAAATATATTCTTATAATATTATTATAATATTATTCTTATAATATTTATACTTAATAGATTGCAAAGTGGCTCGACACTGATGATCGTAAGGCATCGTGACTCATCACAGATACACAAGGTCATCATTTAAATGTATTTATGCACATCAGTGTCACCTTTGAGTCTAAAAGCAGGTTGTCAGGTTTTATGTCCCTGTGGATGAAACCCAGCTGGTGGATGGAGTCGATGGCAAGGACAGTCTCGGCGATGTAAAACTGTGTGGCCTCCTCCGTCAAAGTGTCCTTCTTCATCAAAAGGGTCATCATATCTCCTGCAGTGACACAGGTTTTGTATTAGACGTTATTTAATTCAAAGTAAATACTAAGCAGGTAGTTCGATATTGTGTATTTTCACTTCTGTATGTTTTTTACCCAAAATACCACTTAAGAGTATAAATCATGTATTTTTGGGATATTTCCAAGCACCTGAAAACGTTTATGTATGTATGTATGTATGTATGTATGTATGTATAACATACATACATACTTACACACACACACACACACACACACACACTATATATTCATTCATTCATTCATTATCTCCCGCTTTATCCTATTAGGGTCGCGGTGTGTTTCACCATGCCCATCCAGGTGAGAATATCTCAGGCGCTGGGCAGATACACCCAGGACAGGGCGCCAATCTATCACTGGGCACACACTCGCTCACACAGACACACTCTATATGGGGCAATTTGGAGAACTCAATTAACTTGATCCATGTTTTTGGACTGTGGGAGGAAACCGGAGAACCCGGAGGAAACCCACGCAGACACGGGGAGAACATGGAAACTCCACCCAGATGGGGATTCGAACCGGGAATCCCTAGTGCTGAGAGGCGAACGTGCTAACCACTAAGCCACCGTGCCGCCTCACATTATATATATATATATATACACACACACACACACTGTATATATTATAGGGATTCCTGGTTCAAATCCCAGTCTGGGTGGAGTTTCCATGTTCTTCCCATGTCCGTGTGGGTTTCCTCCGGGTTCTACGGTTTCCTCCCACAGTCCAAACACATGGATCAAGGTCAATTAAATGTACTAAATTGCATGTTACATATAGTGTGTATCTGTGTAAGTGAGTGTGTGCCCAGTGATAGATTAGCGCTCTGTCCTGGGTGTATCTGCCCAGTGCCCAAAACGTTCTCCCCTGGATAGACATGGGAACCCCCCCCCCACCCCCCCAACCCTAGCAGAGGATAAAGCGGAAGATGGATGGACGTATAGTGTGCATGTGTCCCTAGTTATTTGGGCACCCTGTCCTGGGTGTACGTATCTGACCAGCGCCCGAAACGTTCTCCCCTGGATGGGCATGAGGGATACCCCCCACCACAGGACCCTAGTAGAGGATTGAGTGTAAGATAAATGAATTTTAAGTTGGTTTTCAACTAGGAAGTCTTTTTACAAAATTTTGTGTATGTGTGTGTGTGTGTGTGTGTGTGTGTGTGTGTGTGTGTGTGTGTGTGTGTGTACAGGAAGAATCCTTAATAATAAATCTGAGTACTCTCCAAATTAACATGGGTGTGGTGGTAAAGGAACAGGGTGGATGTCGTTGTTGACAAAACTAAGATGGTTTACAAGATGGCCAATCCAGATTACAGTGCTGTTTGAAAGTGAAAGCCTTCTAATCAAAGTAAACTGTACAAACATTAAAGACGTGGACCTAAATCCACCCTCTGCTATATAGAGTTTTAAAACATGGTAGAACATCCCTACCTCCTGGTAAAAATTCCATTAAAAGGTAAAGGTTCAGCTTGTCTTGAAAACTGTAGAACATCTTAACCACCCACTGACTGTCCGCCTCCACCAAGATGTCTCTTTCAGCCCGTATATGGCCAACCTTACAAAAAAAAGAGAAATGCAGTTACAAAGCTGTACAGAGTGAATCACTTTATTCCTGTAGTTTGGACTATCTTTAGGGTTATTAAATTATTCTATACAAAAATAGCTAATTTACTGCAGTGATCTATACAAGACACCTGACCATCATTACATTCACACTGAGTCATTTTATCCAAAGCAATTTACAAATAAAAGGAAAAACAAGCTACACTGTAGAATATACATCCATTATCATCCGCTTTATCCTCTATTAGGGTCGTGGGGGGGGTTTCCCCATGCCCATCCAGGGGAAAACGTCTCGGGCGCTGGGCAGATACACCCAGGACAGGACACCAATCTATCACTGGGCACACACTCACTCACACACACACTCTATATGGGGCAATTTGGAGAACTCAATTGACCTTGATGCATGTTTTTAGACTGTGGGAGGAAACCAAAGAACCCAGAGGAAACCCACGTGGACACAGGGAGAACATGGAAACTCCACCCAGATTGGGATTCAAACCGGGAATCCCTAGCACTGAGAGGCGAATGTGCTAACCACTAAACCATCGTGCCGCCCTCACTATTTTATTTAGTGAACATTAAATTAGTGATCTCATAGAAGTGAATGAAATCAATCACCTTTTAATTCCATAAATCGAGTTCCTCAGAATTTTGCAGCTTATTGTTTTTAATGTACTTTGTACAAAACAAGTGTTTAATTAATATTAATTAAAGGGATGTTCATTTATTTATAATAAGTAAGCACTACAAACACCCAGATCGTCAAATTTTGCTTTATATCAATATTAAAAATTGAAATTTACGTGATTTCAATTTTTTTCATATTATAGCCCAAGCCAGTATTGATTGAGTTTATTATTGCTCATTGTGTGTATGATAAAGTAAAAGGGTAGACACCTGTTCCTTCTCCAGCATATCAGCTTTGCGCAAGATTTTCATTGCATACACGTGACCCGTGTCCTTCTTCTGAACCAGACGAACCTGAAAAATCAAATGGCATTTTGGTTTTTAGGACTTCTCTCCAAACAATTGGACAGTTGCATCATAAACTATATTATGAGGAAGATCACAAACAACGACCATTATCATCTGTACAGTGACATTGTGTTAAAAGAAACTTAAACATAAAAACATAGATATTACACCTCTAAATTATTTCATTATTTCATATATCACAAATAGCTACATTCACAACTAATTAAAAAAATTAATTAAATAACTATTTCAGCACACGCAATGCAACATTTAAATTAATTCGTTAATTTAAATTTAAATCAATCATTTCATTTAAAAAAATACAGATAAATAACTATATCTACATATCAAGATCTAGATCGATAGATAGGCAGCACGGTGGTTTGTGGTTAGCACGTTCTCCTCTCAG
>JAFMOD010000937.1:158746-181215 GCA_019802435.1 Corydoras maculifer
TAAGGTGAAGTTAAAGTGACGTTAAGGTGAAGTTAAAGTGACGTTAAGGTGAAGTTAAAGTGACGTTGTTTAAAAACACTTTGTGAACGTGAGTTCAGTTCCGATGAAAAGTCCACAGAGCCGTGACGTCACCGAACACCGCGGCGCAGCAGTGCACACAGTCCACTGCACGCCATTAAACTCGAGTAACAGCCGTCCCAGCGCCGCACAGCAGCGCCGCGCCCGTCCGCCCGCCATTAAACACCGCCCGCGTCGCGTTTCACTGTTTTATCAACTTTAACTTCATCTCTTACCTTCCGCTCGACCTCAACAGATTGCAACTCGTCGACGCGAATAACCGTTTCCTCTTTCCGAGTAAGTCGATCAGCTGCGATTCACCAAAATAAAAGTCTCTGCTGTCTCACACTGTTTCGTAATAAATAAAAAACACATGCAAACGTGATGTTTCATCCACCAACAATCCCTAAATTAAGAATTAAATTATTATTATTATTATTTTTTTTTTTACTTTTGTACTCAGCGCTGGGGATCCAAGTTCTGATCCGGGTGGAGTTTCCATGGGTTTCCTCCCACAGTTCAAAAACATGTTTCAAGGTAAATTAAGTACTCTCAATTGCCCCATTTAGTGTGTGTGTATGTGTGTGTGTGTGTGAGAGAGAGTGTGTGTGCCCAGTGATTGAGTCCTGGGTGTATCTGCCCAGCACCCAAACTGTTCTCCACTGCATGGGCATAACCCCCCCCCCCCCGCAACCCTAGTAGAGGATAAAGCAGAAGATAATGAATGAATAAATGTTTGATGTGGGTGGCATGGTGGCTTAGTGGTTAGCACGTTCGCCTCTCAGCGCTAGGGATTCCAGGTTTGATTCCCCATCTGGGTGGAGTTTCCATGTTCTCCCCGTGTCTGTGTGGGTTTCCTCCGGGTTCTCCGGTTTCTTCCCACAGTCCAAAAACATGGATCAAGTCAATTGAGTCCTCCAAATTGCCCCATATAGAGTGTGTCTGTGTGAGCGAGTGTGTGAGTGATGGATTGGTGTCCTGTCCTGGGATAAAGCGGAAGATAATGAATGAATGGGTGGATGGATTATGGTGCGGTTCGCTTTAAAGGGACTTTTATTTTGGGAATCCATAACCCCCTGAATCGGGAGGAAGTCTTGCTGTTGCTTCACACGACGAAAACAAGAGCGCCATCGTCAGAACAGAGCAGAAAGTTGTCTTGTTGTTTGTTTATCTGTCGTTTAAACCAAAAGGTGTTGGTTTATCACGTGCCGCTTGTGTTTGGGAAGCGTAACTCGGTGTCGGAGGTTCGCTGTGTGAGCTGAACATGGAGCCAGCGGGACAGAGCGCAGCAGCACCGAACCCCTCCACCTCCAGCAGCAGCAGCACCAACACCACCACCACCAACAACTGCGTGCCCACCAGCAACGCCGCTCCACCCGTCAGCAGCATCCCTCCACCTGCCAGCGCCTCCGGTCTGTACTGCAGCTCTGCTCCATCCATTCATTATCCTCCGCTTTATCCTCTGTTAGGGTCGCGGGGGGTTCCTCATGCCCATCCAGGGGAGAACGTTTCAGGCGCTGGGCAGATAGACCCAGGACAGGGCGCCAATCCATCACTGGACACACAGACAGACACACACTCTATATGGGGCAATTTGGAGAATTCAATTGACTTGATCCATGTTTTTGGACAGTGGGAGGAAACCGGAGAACCCGGAGGAAACCCACACAGACACGGGGAGAACATGGAAACTCCACCCAGATTCGAACTTGGGTCCCCAGCGCTGAGTCCATCCATCCATCATCTTCTGCTTTATCCTCTATTGGGGGGGGGGGGGGTTTCCCTCATGCCCATCCAGGGGAGAACGTTTCGGGCGCTGGGCAGATACACCCAGGACAGGGTTTCGATCCATCACTGGGCACACATTCACACACACACTGAGAGGAGAACATGCTAAGCAGTAAGCCACCATGCCGCCCACTTTTAGTATCCACTCACCACCAAACTGACAATACCTTTGGGGAGAACATGGAAACTCCACCCAGATTGGGATTTGTGAGGATAACGTGCTGACCACTAAGCCACCGTGCTGCCTGTGAATCCATGATTCTGAACTTTGAAATCCAAGTGGACACTGGGAGAACATGGAAACTTCACCCAGATTGGGATTCGAACCTGGATCCACAGCACTGAGATGAGGACATGCTAACTACTAAGCCACAGTGCCGCCTACTCTTAGCTATATATATTATCTTCCACTTCATCTCCTACTAGGGTCACTGGATGGGTAGTATTTGCCCACAGGCGGTGGGCATATGCACCCAGGACAGGGCACCAATTACACATTATTAATGAAAGTGTCAGTGTACCCAAACATAAGCAGATAGCAGCATCTTTTCAGAATGAACATTGCAGAATGCACACAGAACAACATTCAATACTGAACTAATGAGCCGATTTAGCTCATTTAGATCAATAAATAAAATATTAACAAATATTGTAGTTTGGCTTAGTGGTTAGCACGTTCGCCTCTCAGCGCTAGGGATTCCCAGTTCGAATCCCCATCTGGGTGGAGTTTCCATGTTCTCCCCGTGTCCGCGTGGGTTTCCTCCGGGTTCTCCGGTTTCCTCCCACAGTCCAAAAAAAAAAAACATGGATCAAGTTAATTGAATTCTCCAAAATTGCCCCATGTAGAGTGTGTTTGAGTGAGTGAGTGTGTGCCCAGCGATGGATTGGCGCCCTGTCCTGGGTCTATCTGCCCAGCGCTCGAGACGTTCTCTCCCCTGGATGGGCATGGGGAACCCCACCGTGACCCCAATAGAGGATAAGCGGGAGATAATGAATGAATGAATATTGTAGTTTGTTGTATGAAAAAAAGTAATTATTTGAATATCTCAAAAAAAAAAGAAATGAACTAAACTTTGACCTCGTTCAGGATTAAAATAGTGAACTTTGAACATGAAATAGCGTTAGCTAGCGCTAATTAGTATTAGTTGGCCAGTTTAGCTGTTCAAATAGTTGCTAAGGTTACAGTTCCAAATAAAACTATTGTCATTTTCTCTCTAAATAACATAATCGCTCTAATTATGCAGACAGTAAATACTTTATACATTACAAAGAGCAGCCAGTAACAAATACTGAGAGTTGTAAGAGAAACCGTTTTGTCTCGTGAGGCGTAGCGCAGTTTCAAAACATTAACGGTCCGTTCTCTTGAGCATTGACTGACGTTCTGCCTGAAGACCGCTAGGGGCCGCTCTAAGCAAAAGTTAGATCAAATGACTGTATATAGTCATTGAGCCGGAATGACGGAGCTGCCCACAGCGTTGCCTGTAGGCATTGTTTAAATAGCGGCCTTGTGCGCTCATATATCGGCTGTGGCTACCTCCGATTTAAAGTCGACAGCAAAAATATTCTTGCTAATACTGATTAGGTTTATTCTTGAGTTTGTACTTTAACTTTGTACATAACCTTACACCCAACCATAAGAACTGTAACATAAATCACACAAACAAACATACAATGAGCAATTTCTACATTCATTCATTCACTATCTCCTGCTTATCCTCTATTGGGGTCGCGGTGGGGTTCCCCATGCTCATCCAGGGGAGAACGTCTCGGGCGCTGGGCAGATAGACCCAGGACAGGGCGCCAATCCATCGCTGGGCACACACTCACTCACACAAACACACTCTATATGGGGCAATTTCAAGAATTCAATTAACTTGATCCATGTTTTTGGACTGTGGGAGGAAACCGGAGAACCCGGAGGAAACCCACGCAGACACGGGGAGAACATGGAAGCTCCACCCAGATAGGGATTCGAACCGGGAATCCCTAGTGCTGAGAGGCGAATGTGCTAACCACTAAGCCACCGTGCCGCCCCAATTTCTACATTGTAATGACCCTCTGCTGGTTCAACCACACAAATTTACATCTTGATTTAGAACCGTATTACAAATGAATTCTTAATACTAGAAAAGGTAAAAAACTTTACATAAACATAATTGGTATACCAACAGAACACAAACCTCATTGGCTGCATGAAATCTCAAAGAGAGCTATAGTTTCACATTGAGACTTGCCACTCTTCAGCTTCTGAATAAACCCTTAATGCTAACTTTGGAACCTTTACAGACATGGTAACCATAGTAATTAACTTGGTCAATGTTCTTAAAAGAACAGAAGATTCTGTTTTATACACAATTCCACTTTTTCCAATTTTTTACACAATTTCACAAACTTTAAGCCAATTAAAATCTAAACTGCTCATATAGGCAGTTACATCGGCCGATGCCGATTATCTAAAAATGCCAAAGATCGGCCCAATTAATCGTCCGGCTGATCAATTGGTCGATCACTAACTAGTACTGGGGTACTGGTGAGTAAAAATCTTATGTGCAAGTACCCACAACTGTGCAAAAAGCAATATTTACAAGTATAAAGGAAAAAATGATACAATAAATTTAAAATATAAAAATTCATATATAAAATATAAGAAAGGTATAGAGATATAGATAAAGTGAAAGTCGGAGAGGGTGGATGTAAGAGTCTGTGGGTGCTGTGAAGTAAAGTGCAAGGTGCAGTGTTTATGTTTCTGTAAGGTGGCAGTTGTACGAGTTTGGGCAGTAACCATCATTAGAGTTAGGGGCAATTTAGAGCAGCCAGTTTTGGACACAATAGCTGTATCCACTCTCTCCACCAAATGCTGGTGTTGCTGCATGAACCACGTAAGCTGGCAGGAAATCTAAAAACAAATAAATACCAAAATCCAAGAAGATCAGCAGTTTTAGTAACACTGACTGAAGTCAATCTGTATGGCACCAACAATCATGCAGCAATCAAATCATTAGGAATATTCTCTTAAGTCCTTTTTAATGAATAGTTTTGGGATGATTATTTTTATTGATATTAACCATGTTACTATGTTGTCTTTAATCAGTGCCAACCTCAGCTGCCATGGCAACACCAACTTCAGACTCCTCAGTATCCAATGGGCTATACGTGCCAACAGGACTAGCTAATGGAGATGTGAAGCCTGTCATCTCCAGCACACCGCTGGCTGATTTCTTAATGCAGTTGGAGGACTACACACCCACAGTGAGTTCACACCATATCATCAGCGTTTATCTCAACCGTGCTGCTTTATTTTACTAACTTCTTTGTTTCAGATCCCAGATGCAGTCACAGGCTATTACCTGAACCGAGCAGGCTTCGAAGCATCCGATCCAAGAATGTAAGTTGGACTTTATTCTAAACACCGACAGGAACAGGCAGGAAAAACACCCTGTTTTTTAGAGAATTGGACATTATTATAACATTGGACATTTATATTATTACATGTGACTTATTGCGCTGTTTATTAAATTCCCAGAGAAGTGACAATAAAGTTAGTTATTTGCGATTTGCTGTCTGAAAATCTTGTAAATTCTTGTATTTATTAAATAATGACTGAATAGATAGCGGGTGGTAAGGTGGCTTAGTGGTTAGCATGTTCTCCTCTCAGCGCTAGGGGTTTCCGGTTCGAATCCCAATCTGGGTGGAGTTTCCATGTTCTCCCTGTGTCCACGTGGGTTTCCTCCAGGTTTTCCAGTTTCCTCCCACAGTCCAAAAACATGAATTAAGGTCAATTTAATTCTCCAAATTGCCCCATATAGTGTGTGTGTGTGTGTGAGTGACTGTGTGCCTAGTGATAGATTGTTGCTCTGTCCTGGGTCTATCTGCCCAGCGCCTGAAACGTTCTCCCCTGGGGGTATGGGGAACCCCCCGCGACCCTAATTGAGGATAAAGCGAAAGATATTGGGTAGATGGATGACTGAATAGAAAGCAGGCGGAGTTTCCATGTTCTCCCCGTGTCTGCATGGGTTTCCTCCGGGTTCTCCGGTTTCCTCCCACAGTCCTAAAACATGAATTAAGGTCAATTGAATTCTCCAAATTGCCCCATATAGAGTGTATTTTTTTTGGACTGTGAGAGGAAAACGGAGAACCCAGAGGGAACCCACAGGGAGAACATGGAAACTCAGATTGGGATTCGAACCGGGAATCCCTAGCGCTGAGACACCGTACTGCCTGTTCTTTATTCAGTCATGATTTATTAAAAAAGTGTCATTTGGTTTGTGACAGGGAGCAGCGTTGAAATGCAAATATCTGCTAAATGTGACATAACATTTAGAACTTTACTGACCTACAAATGTGTAAACAATCAGTAGTTGCTCACGTTACCCATTAAAGTAGCTCTCCGTGTCAAAAAGGTTGGTGACCGCTGAAATAAAGTGACTACCCCACAGAACTATTTACTTCTAAAGCCATTTTAAAAATCTTCAGAATCCCTCTACAGAAGAGAATTATTAGGGAAGTCAAAATTCATACCTTTTTTCTGTTTGCAGAATTCGTCTGATTTCGTTAGCAGCTCAGAAGTTCGTCTCAGACATTGCCAATGACGCGCTGCAGCACTGTAAAATGAAGGGCACTGCTTCTGGAACCTCTAGAAGTAAAACTAAGGTTTGAGATGTCTATGTTTCATAACTACAATTTGCACACCCACATCAGAAAACAGTACACTGAGAGATTTATATAAATAAAAACCGTCTGGCTATTCATTCATTCATTATCTTCCATTAATTCCATCTATTATGATTGTGGGGGTTCTCCATGCTTATCCAGGGAAGAACGTTTTAGGCACTGGGCAGATACACCCAGGACAGGGCGGTGAACTATCACTGGAAACACACTTACTAACACGCACATATTATATTTTGGCAATTTAATTTACCTTGAAGCCATGTTTTTGGACTCATTCATTTACCGTATTTTCTGGACCATAAGGCGCACCGTACTATAAGGCGCAGTCTGAATTACGGACTCTATTTCTGTACGGTACTTATTCTGTACGGCACCGTATTATAAGGCACATTATTTTAGTCAGTCTTCTCCCACAAATCCATCAAAGTCTTCGTCTTCTGTGTCTGAATTAAAAAGCTGTTTCACTATTGAGCACTCCGGGTTCCCTCTCACCAACGTCTGAGTCCGTCACGTCACCAGGCGGCTGTTCAGAAACGATGCCGGTTTTCGTGAAAGCTCAGACAACGGTTACAGCAGAACCCTTAGCCCAGGCCTCCACAACCCATTCACAGACGGTGGCGTAACTCGCCCGCCGCTGCCTCCGAGTTTTAGTAAACGTGTGTTTGCCATCTATCATCCATCGCTCCCACGCCGCCCGCAATTTTACTTTAAACGCCCTGTTTACGCCAATGTCCAGCGGTCGGAGTTCATTATTTAATCCTCCTGGAATGACGGCGAGCTCCGAATTAATTTACTTCACTCGGCTTTTCACGAAACCACCCGGTCGCACAACAATAATTTTATAGATTTTGGAACTCAGTATACGTATAAGGCGCACCGGATTATAAGGAGCACGTCCGATTTCTGGGAAAATTTTAGGCTTTTAGGTGCGCCTTATAGTCCGTAAAATACGGTATTATCTTTTGCTTAATCCGCTACTAGGGTCACATCCAGGGGAGAATGTTTTGAGTGCTGTGCCAATCTATCGCTGGGCACACACACACACAGACACACTCTATTGGGACATTTGGAGAATTGAATTGACCTTGATCCATGTTTTTGGACTGTGGGAGGAAACCGGAGAACCCGGAGGAAACCCACGCGGACACAGGGAGAACATGGAAACTCCACCCAGAATGAGATTCGAACCTGGATCCCCAGTGCTGAGAGGAGAACATGCTAACCACAAAGCCACTGTGCCGCCCCTGTCTCTCAGCACTGGAGAACCAAGTTCGGATCCTGATCTGGGTAGAGTCTCCATGTTCTCCTCATGTTCGCCCGGGTTCTCTGGTTTCCTTCCACTGTCCAAGAACATGGATTCAAGGAGAATTTGGTACTCTAAATCGGCCCATATAGTGTATGTGTGAGTGTGTGCCCAGTGATGGATTGACCCCCCCCCCCCCCCCCCATTTTTTTTGTGAGTGAGGACGACAGAAAATAAACAGTTAAAGGGGATGGTGGAGATTTTTTTTTCTCAGCCAAGCTCCTGTAATAGCAAGAAAGTATTTATGAACTTTATGTCTGCTGCATTACGATGGCTTAGTGGTTAGTATGTTCTCCTCTCAGCACTGGGGGATACAAGGTTCAAATCCCAATCTGGATGGAGTTTCCATGTTCTCCCCGTGTCTGTGTGGGTTTCCTCCCACAGTCTAAAAACATGGATCAAGTCAATTGAATTCTCCAAATTGCCCCATATAGAGTGTGCAGATAGATTGCCGCCCTGTCCTGGGTGTATCTGCCCAGGGCCCGAAACGTTCTCCCTTGGATGGGCATGGGGAACCCCCTGCGGCCCTAATAGAGGATAAAGCAGAAGATAATGGATGGATGGATGGATGGATGTCTACTGCATTATGGGATTTTGTAGGGATGTCTAAAAAGCTTTATTCCTTCGTTTGTATTTTTTTAAACAAGGATAAGAAGTACACCCTGACGATGGAGGACCTGGCTCCAGCGTTATCAGAGTACGGCATCAATGTGAAGAAGCCTCACTACTTTACATGAAGTACTACTGACTGCAACGCTACAACAAACTGCTGAGGTCAGCACAGGAACTGCTGGCTTCTTTAATGTTGCAAAGCTTTGGAATTCACCTTTAAAGTGTGCTCATCGCTTTGATTTAGTCAACTCCATTGTCTTTAAGTTCAGATACACTTGTTATAATAAATAAACTTTTCTTTGTCAATTCTCTTTGATTTGAGAGCTTTAGAACAGTGTTATTTGTTCGAACAGATTCACTGCAGCCATAGCGGCGGTCACTCAGACCTAACACATTGTTACTTAATAACATGACGAAACGGCAGCTTGCAAACCGTGCAACATTCAACTGATGATACAACACATCCTCATCCACTGTCCTGCCTATGACCATATAAGGCAAGCTTACTACTAAGAAATGAACATGAAATGTTCAAAAAGACCCAGACAGAGAAATGATTAAAGTTCCTATTGCAGCTAAACCTTAAACACTTCATTTAATGTATATTTAGTGTAATATTACTATACTATATAATATTATAATAGGGGCGCGGTGGCTCAGTGGTTAGGGTGTTGGGCTGTCAATCTGAAGGTTGGGGGTTCAAATCCCAGGTCCACTGAAGTTACCAATAGAACTTTCCTTGAGAAAGACCCTTAACCCTCATTGTTCCAGGGATGTTGTGATTAACCCTGTGCTCACCTTGTAAGTCACTTTGGATAAAAGCATCTGCTAAATGACAAAATGTAAAACATAAAACAAAATAATATTCTTTATCACCCTAGAAATTGAGACATGATACAACCAAGTGTATATCATAAATAGCCCAAAATGTGCTGAAGTGGCAATAAACAATCAACTGCAGCCATAACACAAACAGAACTTCCATTACTTCACTTTTGATGACACATATATATATATATATATATACACACCCTTTCCAAAGAATCGTGGGGGGGTTCCCCATGCCCATCCAGGGGAGAACGTTTCGGGCTCTGGGCAGATACACCCAGGATACATCGCTGGGCACACACTCACACAGACACACACTATATAGGGCAATTTGGAGAGAATTCAATTGACTTGATCCATGTTTTTGGACTGTGAAAGGAAATCGGAAAACCCGGAGAAAACCCACCTGGACACGGGGAGAACATGGAAACTCCACCCAGATTGGGATTCGAACCTGGAATCCTTAGTGCTGAGAGGAGAACATGCTAACCACTAAGCCACCGTGCCGCCCTAAAAAAGTTGATCAATTTCCATAATTCTATTCAAAAAGTTAACATTTCATAGATTATAGATTTTTATTTTTTATTGTTTTTGTTTGTTTAGTTTTACTGAATTTGGGCTTCCAGCTCATAAAACCCACAAAAACAGGAATAATTAAATAAAAAATTAAAAAAAGTATTTTAATGCTGAGGAGAAATCAGTCCAAATTTTGCAGGTAATGTTTTAAATAGAGTGTTTAATTGTGGTCACTCACAAACAAGCTGTGCGTGGAACGGTGGCTTAGTGGTTAGCATGTTCTCCTCTCAGGGTGGAGTTTCCATGTTCTCCCGTGTCCGCATGGGTTTCCTCCAGGTTTTTTGGTTTCCTCCCGCAGTCCAAAAACATGGATCAAGTCAATTTAATTCTCCAAATTGCCCCATATAGAGTGTGTCTGTGTGAGTGAGTGTGTGCCCAGCGATAGATTGGCGGCCTGTCCTGGGTGTATCTGCCCAGCGCCCGAGATATTCTCCCCTGGAAGGGAATGGGGAATGGAGAACCCCCCCCAGCGACCCTAGTAGAGGATAAAGCAGAAGATAATGGATCGATGGACAGCAGGATTTTTGGCTCTCACAGACCTGTCTTTAAGCTCTTTTGTCCTCCACTTGTTAGTTGGGGATTGATGGCACCTTGTTGACCTCGTTATCTTAATAAATGACACCTGTTCACAGTCTCAAACTGTTAAAACTCCAAACTCAATCATGGCCAAGAACAAAGAGCTGGTGAAGGAGAATATTGTAGACCTGCACCAGGCTGGAAAGAGGAAATCTACACTGGGCAATCAGGTTGGTGTGAATAAATTAAATGTGGGAGCCAATCTCCAGACCTCCCAGACATCAATACTGTCTATCAATGACCTCTGTCATTGCCGATAAAGGTTACATTACTGAGTATTGGGTTGAACTTTTGTTATTGACCAAATATTTATTTTCCACCATAATTTACAAATAAGGGCGGCATGGCGGCTAAGTGGTCAGCACGTTTGCCTATCAGGTTCGAATCCCAGTCTGGATGGAGTTTCCATGTTCTCCCTGTGTCTGTGTGGGTTTCCTCCGGGTTCCTCCCACAGTCCAAAAACATGGATCAAGGTCGATTGAATTCTCCAAATTAGATTCCATATAGAGTGTTTGTGTGTGTGAGTGAGTGAGTGAGTGTGTGCCCAGCGATAGATTGCTCTGCGGAAAGTGGAAGATAATGGATGGATGGATATTTTGTCAGAATGCCCAATCAGAGGTCCAGAAACTTTCAGCCACCTGGTGTTTGATGTGTTGCACCAAATCGTTATCTTACTACTCCAGTCCTAACCGTCTCACCCCGCACGCTGGGGACAAAAACATGGATAGAAAGTAAATTGAATGCCCAATAGAGTGTGTTTTTGTGAGTGAGTGTGTGTGCCCAGCATTGGATTGGCACCCTGTTGGGTGTAACTGCCCAGCACCCCTGGATGGGCATGGGAACCCCCCCCCCCCACGACTCTTATAGAGGATAAAGTGAAAGATAATGAATATATGAAGTCACAAATAATTTCTTTAACAATCATACAATGTGATTTCATGGATTCAATTTTGTCTCTTATAGTTGAAGTTTACCTCTGATGAAACTTACACGCTTCTCTCATCGTTCTAGGGAGGAGAACCTGCACAATCAGTGCCAGACTAAACACTTTATAGCCCCCAATGTAAAACCTCTCAGCAGATTTCTATCTATGAATCCATTCAACGTTCTACTCCAGCCATGTGGTTAGAGTAAGAACCGTAGCATTTCAAACCGCTTCATATGTTAGGAACATGGATAATGGGCAGCACCTTCAGTGATCCGAAGTGTATTAAAGACCGTTACCACAGGTCCTTCATTCCTGCTGCAGTAAAACTGTACAATCAGCACTGCTCTCAGTAACCATCCATCCATCATCCATTCTCTTCCGCTTTATCCTATATTAGGGTCGCGGGGGGGTTCCCCATGCCCATCCAGGTGAGAATATCTCGGGCGCTGGGCAGATACACCCAGGACAGGACGCCAATCTATCGCTGAGCACACACTCACTCACACAGACACACTCTATATGAGGGCAATTTGTAGAACTCAATTGACTTGATCCATGATTTTGGACTGTGGGAGGAAACCGCAGAACCCGGAGGAAACCCACGAGTACACGGGGAGAACATGGAAACTCCACCCAGATGGAGATTCGAACCGGGAATCACTAGTGCTGAGAAGAGAACATGCTAAGCACTAAACCACTGTGCCGCCCACTCTCAGTATCCACTCACCACCAAACTGACAATAACACTCAAATAACCATTTAATCATTATATTTGCCATACACTTTTTTCTAGACAATCTGTTGTTTTCCTGCAATTAGCACTTCATTTAATATTATTCATTTAATTTTTAATCATATGTGCAATACCTTATTGCTGTGCAATCTGTTTTTCATTTCATCTCATCCCTGTATTATATGCTATGTACATAATTGAGTCGTATTTTATTTTATTTATACTTGAGCTCAGAGAGGAACCGAGCCTTTTCGATTGCGGCGTCTAAGCTTCGGAACGACCTACTGCTATATATTAGACAGGTCTCCTTACTGTCAACTTATCTAATCTTAAAACCCATTTTAACTCTCTGGCTTTTAACACACCATGATTTTACATCGGTTTTAATAACCTTTTTAGTGTTTACTTGATGTATTGTTTCATTGTTTATATTGAATTCTTTTTTTTATATTTTAAGGTCAAGTAATTTATTTATATAGCGCTTTTTACAACAGTACATTGTCACAAAGCAGCTTTACAGTGTTATAAACCTTTAAACCCCCAAAGAGCAAGCTGAAGCAACAGTGGAAAGAAAAAAGGCGCCAGTCCAATTAATATCCAGATTCCATCCAGTATTCGTCGAAGCCGCAGTCCTTCATCAGAGCCATGGATGAAGATTTTAATTTTAAGTTTTAAAGACTGTACAGCACTTTGTTTCAGCTTCTGTTGTTTTTAAAGTGCTTTATAAATAAAGCTGAGGTGAGTTATTTTGGATATACCGAGCTCTATTACTATTACATTTTCTTTTTAAAGTATTTCCCAATTACTGTCACTTCTGCTGCTGAGAAATGTGAATTCCCACATTGTGGGACAAATACAGAATTATCTTTTCTTCTCTTAATGTCTGACTGAAGATACCACCCGGATGGGGATCTTAATCTCAGTATACAGTTGTATGTCATATTTCAGTTTTAAACGGCACCTAAAAAGGTGAAGTTCGGTTTTTAAAACAGGTTTTGATGTAAAATCAGCAAAAGTCGTGTTGCCCATAGCTATGAGGTAATGAGTCTGTCTTGTGTTAGTCCCTTTTAATCGTCATGACATTTTAGGGACACAAGAGCCATCGGAAAAGACTTTGTCCAGCAAAACGGTCACATGGTTGCTCATTTACATTCCTGGCTTATTCCATTAAACACATAAGAGTTCATATATTTATGTATTTTGAAAATTGTAATAAATCTTTTCAAGCTGACCCTTAATGGTGCTGGAAAAACATTCAATATTTCAGCTTGGAGAACATGCCAACCACATGTGAATCAGTATTTGAAATGGTATAGATATTTCATGTTCGGGTTATGCCAAGACTAAAAAGCCTTAATATCAGATACAGTGTCAGTCAGTCTGTAGTGACTAAAGGTCTATACTGCAGATGTAGCCTCAGAAACGTTAGCACTGGGTGGAACTGGGATAGGACGTCTTTTCCGTTTCACCGTTTTCCCACTTCTTCCGTTCAGAATTCCTTGAGCGACTCCTTCCATGTCACCCACGCTGATGTTCATGGCCTCCGCCATCTCATTCTTAGTCACTGAAACGAATTTGGGATCCGCGGCCAGCGTGTCAAGACCACCGTCCCTCAGGGCCTGGAATTAGGAACTGAGATGAAGCATGTACAGAATATTTTTTAAGTGTTGTGTGTCAGCTTATACAGAGTGGGATGCTTTACCTGCTGGATTAATTTGTCTGTTGCTGGTGAATTCCCTGTCTTACCGTTTAAAAATTCATCACGGAACTGAAAGTGGAACAAACAGAGAAAATAGCAATTTGCCAACATTACACTATATTTACATTTAGTCAGTTCAGCAGATGCTTTTATCTAAAGTGACTTACAAATAACCCAACTTAGTGGTTGGGGTCAGAACACAGGGTTGATACTGGACCACTGCCAGCATCAATCACTGGAGCAATGAGGGTTAAGGGTCTTGCCAAAGAATTCCACATTGGGGATTTAAACCCACAACCTTCAGATTGACAGCCCCACACTCTAACCACTGAGCTTCCACACCCTCATACAGTATATGGCCTTATGTATGTGGAGGGGCACATACATAAGTTTAGGGGCACAAATGCATATTTGTAAAAACTAAAGCAAAAGCCAGAATCAGTCCTGATACCGAACATGCTTACCTGTGAGATGTCGGTCCTAACTATATAATCCCCAACATCTGCAGCGGAGGCTCCAATAGGAAACAGACTGGACTCTCCTGTTGGTAGAAATTCTGTTAACTATAAACATATAAACCAATAGAAAACAGGAAGTTCCGCTCCTTAAACCTGATCGGCTTAGCTGTGACATTACTGACAATAATGCACACCTCTGAGTGCTTCACATTCGTATCAATGCTTGATATACAATAATCTTTTCCTGATGTTTCTTAGAAACTGAGTTTTGTGATGTGGCCACTAGATGGCAGCATTACCTTGTTAGAGAAACTAGAATCCTGTTACTCAGCAATCAGCGTTCACTTTAAAACTGGACTAGATTGCATTTTGGAAGACAAATTTATTAATGTTTTTGCTTTTAATAGACTTATTTATTAATTAAACCATGTTTTCTTATTACAGTGTGTGTAACCATTTCATAAAAGCAATAAGGCACTCGAGGTTGTGTATTATTGTGAACTAATCCCATAAAAGAGGTTTAACTGTACTTCGTGGGCAGATACACCCAGAACAGGGTGCCAGTCCATTGCTGGGCACACACTCACTCACACACACACACAAACACTCGCGCGCGTGAGCGCGTGTGCAAACACACTCTATATGGGGCAATTTAGAGCATTCAATTTACCTCGATCCATGTTTTTGAACTGTGGGAGGAAACCGGAGAAACCAGAAGAAACCCTCATGGACACGGAGAGAACATGGAAACTCTATCCAGATTGAGATTCAAACTGGAAATCCCTAGCACTGAGAGGAGAACATGCTAACCACCAAGTCAAATTCAGTAGATGCCTTTATCCAAAGCCACTTACAAGTATTCCAACTTAGTGGTTGGGGTCAGAACATACGGTTTATACAGTGACACTGGAGCAATGAGGGTTAAGGGTCTTGCTCAAGAAGCCCACATTGGGGATTTGAACCCACAACCCAACACTCTAACCACTGAGCTACCACACCCTCATTGCTCCAGAGGCACTGTATCAACCCTGTGTTCTGACCGCAACCACTAAGTTGACTTGTAAGTGGCTTTTATCCAGTCACTTACAAGTATCCTGGAGCAATGAGGGTTAAGGGTCCTGGAGCAATGTGGGTTAAGGGTCTCAAGAAGCCCACATTGGGGATTTGAACCCACAACTTTCAGATTGATAGCTCAACTATAACCACTGAGCTACCACACCCTCATTGCTCCAGTGGCACTGTATCAACCCTGTGTTATGAACTCAACCACTAATTTGGGATACTAAGTTGGGTATCCTGGAGCAATGAGGGTTAAGGGTCATACTCAAGAAGCCCACATTGGGGATTTGAACCCACAACTTTCAGATTGATAGCTCAACTATAACCACTGAGCTACCACACCCTCATTGCTCCAGTGGCACTGTATCAACCCTGTGTTATGAACTCAACCACTAATTTGGGATACTAAGTTGGGTATCCTGGAGCAATGAGGGTTAAGAGTCATACTCAAGAAGCCCACATTGGGGATTTGAACCCACAACCTTCAGACTGATAGCTCAACACTCTAATCACTGAGTTACCACACCCTCATATATGGCCTTATGTATGTGGACGCTGTTTAATTCAAAAGGAATAACATGGAAACTCCACCCAGATTGATAATCGGATCAGAATCCCCAGCACTGAGAGGCGAACGTGCTAACCACTAAACCACTGTGCCACCCCTAAATCACTATATCATGTATTTTATTTGATGATTGAACACATCAGCTTTCTCATCTGTCACCGTTTTTTTGTATAATTTTTATATTAAATAAAAAAAACCACCTCTATTCATCAAAAAAAATTAAAACATCTTGCAACGCTTCTTCTTCACTGGTGGGACCATGATGTGCATGTTAACCGGGTGTGGTAACTTTGTGGTTTTTAATTCCTGCTACCATGTGAAAGCAGAAAGACTGTCATGTAAGCAGTAACCAACCACAAGAAGTGTGTGGAGAAAGGGGTGGAGTACTAACTGAACACTAACCAACATAATGTGGTCAGAAACTGCATGATTTTTAAGACACACCTAAAATTGCTGATACTCCAAACCCTGTCCTTCCTTCAGTACAGTACCATCAATTCAATAATGTTCATTCATTTATTATCTCCCGCTTTATCCTCTATTAGGGTCGCGGTGGGGTTCCCCATGCCCATCTAGGGGAGAACGTTTCGGGCGCTGGGCAGACACAACCAGGACAGGGCGCCAACCTATCGCTGGGCATATCAATTCAATAATGTAAATAAAGAAATGACAGACTTAGCATAACAAACACATTTAAGAACCTGATTCTTAGATTTAGATTCCAAACGTCCAGGTTTTATAATTATTATAGTTATTTAATGTTCGCTTGCTCCGTCAGAAATAATAAACCGTTTAAAATGTAATTCCGCCTTTTACCACACGATGGCAGCCCCATTCTAATACTGTCTGTGTCTGCCTCAGTGACTGGCAGAATTCTGGCCATGTCGTATGAGATATTAAGTGGCCGCTAGAGGGCAGCAGAGAAAGTGTTTTTGATTATTTCTCATTATGAAGTGAGAAATAATCAAAAAATGAAAAGATGAAAACAGAGGCGTCTGACACAACTACTGATTTTATTAATTAAATGAATGAATAATGAACGCGACAGAGGAGCCGTTTAACCTTAAACTTAAATGAAATACCTTAAATTTATGATTATATATATTTATATGTTTTCCATGTTCTCCCCAGGTCTGTGTGGGTTTCCTCTGGGTCCTCCGGTTTCCTCCCACAGTCCATAAACATGAATCAAGGTCAAGTAAATTCTCCAAATTGTCCCATATAGAGTGTGTTTGAGTGTATGTCAGTGTGAGTAAGTGTGCCCAATGATAGATTGACGTCCTGTCCTGAGTGTATCTGCCCAGCGCTCAATGCAGTCTTCCATGGACACCCCCCCCAAAAAAAGATAAAGCGGAATATAATAGATGGGATGGATGGATATCCAGATAGAACTCAATTGTTGGGGCAATTTAGAGCATTCAATTTACCTTGATCCATGTTTTTGGACTGTGGGAGGAAACCGGAGGACCCGGAGGAAACCCACACAGACACGGGGAGAACATGGAAACATGGAAAACACGTTCTTCTCTCCCGAGTGCTGAGAGGAGAACGTGCTAACCACTAAGCCACCGAGCTGCCCTTATATGTATATATATATATATATATGTTCTATACTAATGTCCTCTGACTCTCTAGGTCTGAAAGAATCGTGTTGTTTAGAGTTGTTCGCGTCTGAGTTGCTTATATTTGGTTACATTGCCATTTGGAAGATTAAGGTAATTGTGACAATGAAAATAGTTTTATAACAGTGCAGAACTTTTGTGGTGAATAAATACCAGAAGGAGCTATTGGATCCCAGGCATCAAGTTTTGCCCTTTTTGCAAAAACAGTGTCACCTATTGTCAACTATATAATTTTATTTATTTATGAATCAGTTTTAGGCGGCAGGGTGGTTTGGTGGTTAGCACGTTTGCCTCTGAGTGTTGGATATTCCCGGTTCGAATCCCAACCTGGGTGAAGTTACCATGTTCTCCCAGTGAGTGCCCGCTTAGGTGTCCTCCGAGTCCATATACAGTCCCATGACCGTAGTAGAGGATTAAGCGGAAGATAATAAATGAATGAATGAATAATTTGTTTTATTCATACTTACGTAAATCTTCAAAGGATTGTTCTCTGGTTCCAACAGTTAATGGCACCTTTCTCTCAAAAATAAATCTGAAATACATTTTCAAACACATCAGAGGCTTTATAAACACAATGCCAGCTTTACTGGTTGTATATTAAAAGCCAAGCTGCAAAATTTTGGGCATGTCTTGGTGTCATGACAATAAAACTACCCACTATATTCTTATTAAATAAGACAAAATATATGAATAGAGAAATGAAAGCAGTTTAATGAAATGTTACTTACTCATCTGTAAAATTGGCATTGTTGTTGGTGATGTTTGTTCTTGTTGGTGTTACAGGGAAAAACTCCATATTGGGAAGAAACACAGAGTCAGGAGGAGACTCGACATCCTCTGGGCGAGATTCAGAGAACTGAAGGGGGCGCTGGTTGGTCTGCGCTGCCATAGGGCTACTAGGTTCAGATGAAAATGGATCTGGGTTGGTTCCGAAAAGACCGCCGGTTCTCTGAATTGGTATAAAAAACATGTCATGAGCACCACAGAACCATTTATCATTGTATCACTTCTGTAAATTATAAGCAATATCTGATGTTATCCTGCTGTGTGAGTTAACAAATGAGGCAGGGAAAGATCAAAATTATGTATCACACACTAGTTTCACACACTAATATCAGAATAATGTAAATTAAGCAGCCGGGCTAGTAGAGCATAACTAATTGCACCAATTACACACAATTACATCATCATACTGTTGATATATATTTCAGAACTCATTATACTAAAGACTGCTGACAGGATGCATAGCGTAATGATGTTAGAAAAAAAAAAATTACTCTATAAATCCCCTCTTCTCCCCCTGCCATGGCTCGATCCATCTCATCTTCAGCAATGAGATCTCCTGAAATGGCACGATGGAGTTCTGGAGCAGCCTCTTCCTCAATGCTGCGCAAACCAGCCTAACGTGTAGAAAAAGTCATTATTATATCTGACTTATATCAGATATAAATATCCAGAATAAATAATAACTATAAACAAAAAACCACTATAAGACACTATATATATATATATATATATATATATATATATATATATATATATTATGGGCTGCACGATGGTTTAGTGGTTAGCACGTTCGCCTTTCAGCACTAGGGATTCCCGGTTCGATTCCCTATCTGGGTGGAGTTTCCATGTTCTCCCCGTGTCAGAGTGGGTTTCCTTCAGGTTCTCCGGTTTCCTCCCACAGTCCAAAAACATGGTTTAAGCCAAGTGAATTCTCCAAATTCCATATAGAGTGTGTTTGTGTGTGTGTGTGTGTGTGTGTGTGTGTGAGTGTGTGCCTAGCGATATATTGTCCTGAGTGAATCTGCCAAGGGCCGAAACGTTCTCCCCTGTATGGGCAATGAGAACTCCCCCAGCGACCCTAGTAGAGGATAAATCGGATGATAATGGATGGATGGATGGATATACATATATATACAGTATATACAGTATATATATAAAATGTTGGTTATTAGTTTAGTAAGGATTAAGCCAACAAAGTTCTGTAAATAACTGTAGAGCACTTCTCTGAAAGGCCTAAAAATATTTGTATCATTGAAAGATGTTTAAAATATTTGGCCATGAAGACTTATTAATTAAACTGAATTAAATAGTTCCAAATGCTCTGTCATGGTGTTTCCTCTGCTTTTTTCGCTTCTAGATGGGTATTTTCTTATTAAAGCATTTAACCAGTCACATTTCAGCATTGGTTGCATATGGGGTCATAGGGGCAGTTGTAGGCTTGTGGTTAAGGAATCAGCCTTGCAACCTGAAGGTCCCCAGTTCGATATGCAGTCCCAGTAAGTACTATGGCTGATTTGTCCTTGTATCCTGGGCGCTGTGTACAAGGTTGCCTTCTGCTCCCAGCACATGCGCTCACTTCACCAGTGTGTGTGTTTGCGTGTATGTATGTGTCTGTGTGTGTGTGTGTGTGTGTGTGTGTGTGTCGAGGGGGGTCATGGATGGGTTAAATGTGGAGGACAAATTCCTCTGTGTAAACATCATACCTGAATTTCAGCTTCTCTTTTCTTTCCAGGTCGGTAGCCATAATATTCTTCTTGACGTTTCAAAAACGTCCGGAAATGATCTTGAATCACAAAGGTGGCATAAAACTTTCCAACCGTAACCTCGTCCTCTGTAACAGGTTACACAAAAAGTCATGAAAGCGCAGAAACAATAACACGGTTCTGTGTGGTGACTGTGCTGGACAAAGCATCGGGTAATAAGAGAAAATCAAACCAGGTCTTTAATCATCGTTTGTCACATTTACATCATTCAAATTAAACTGTAATGAACAGCACGGTAAAGAAATGTACAGTCACACAGTACTCAGTACAAATAGCTGCCTTATCATCTGTTTAGTGAAAGGATGATCAATACTCAGTGGCCTACTTTGTCCATGTTACTATACAAGATAAGAATGAGTGTGTTATGAAAGACAACATGTCAGCAGAGTGATACAGTTTGGAAAATGATTGTAATATTTTCACAAATATCTTCATGATAACAAAACTTCTCAACCAATCAGATTGTACGGTAAAACTGTTCTCTGTGTGTCTGTGTGAGTGAGTGTGTACATGTATTAGATTAGCTCCCTGTCCTGGGTGTATCTGCCCAGCGCCCGAAATATTCTCCCCTGGATTCTCACCCCCATCTCTAATGCAACCCTAGTAGAGGATAGATAATGTTAAAAAGAAAAAAAAATCACCACAAAGCAGGACGTTGCTTACCTCCAATAGGTGGAATAACCTGGTCTAGCAGTTTCATGCTGGTTCGTTTCCAGATACTTTTTATAATGGCTCTTAATTCCTCATTAGCCTGCTCAAAGTTGCCTGAGTGTCACAACACAGAAACCAGCTTTAAAGTTTATTCATTGTCAAATGTTAACATATATATATCACGGTGGCTTAGTGGTTAGCATGTTCTCCTCTCAGCACTAGGGATTCCCGGTTTGAATCCCCATCTGGGTGGAGTTTCCATGTTCTCCCGGTGTCCGCGTGGGTTTCCTCCGGGTTCTCTGGTTTCCTCCCACAGTCCAAAAACATGGATCAAGTCAAGTTAGTTCTCCAAATTGCCCCATATAGAGTGTGTTTGTGTGTGTGAGTGTGTGCCCAGTGAGAGATTGGCGCCCTGTCCTGGGTGTATCTGCCCAGTGCCCGAAACGTTCTCCCTAGTAGAGGATAAAGCGGAAGATGATGGATGGATATATATATATATACAGTATACACTATGTATATAGTCATACCTTCAGTTTTAATGCTCAGTGCTGTTCTAACTAAAGCAAATAAAGTGGCATTGAAGGTGACCGTTCCATCACTATTGAGGGGCATGTTCATGGAAATTAATCTCTGTGGACAAAAACAGAGAGCATAGAAAGAACATAGAATAAAAAAGTTAATAATTTTGGATATTATTTTCAGTACCGTACACACTATAAATGATATGACTTAAAGTATGTGGATACCTTAAATAATTTACAGGGTTTAATAAAAACCCCGGTAAAGGGTAAAAGGCCCTCTGGTAATGCAGAAGGAAGCATCTTTTGTGCAGGTTTTTTGAATTTTAGTTAATGTTACCACATTTGAATAATTGAACATGGTTCTGCCCTTTCCAAAATGCATAGAAACATTCGCAAAAATCAAGATTGACTAAAAAAAAGGCTTGGTATACAGAAACAGAATCAGTAATATCATATTAATAGTCTTCTGATTATCAGGCTAAATTCTTTAAATGTAGTGCTTATAGTGTATTTAAGCTTTTGCAGGCGCAAATATCATAACTAAGTAAGATCAATTTATCCAAAAGAAAAAAAAAAAATATATATATAGATATATATATATATATATATATACAGTATATATATATATATATATATATATATATATATATATATATATATATATATATATATATATATATATATATATATATATATATAGGGCGGCATGGTGGCATAGTGGTTAGCACGGTCGCCTCTCAGCACTATTGATTCCCGGTTCGAATTCCCATCTGGATGCAGTTTCCATGTTCTCCCCGTGTCCGCGTGGGTTTCCTCCGGGTTCTCCGGTTTCCTCCCACAGTCCAAAAACATGGATAAAGTTGATTGAGTTCTTCAAAATTGTTTGAGTGAGTGAGTGTGTGCCCAGCGATGGATTGGCGCCCTGTCCCGGGTCTATCTGCCCAGCGCCCGAGACGTTCTCCCCTGGATGGGCATGGGGAACCCCACCGCGACCCTAATAGAGGATAAAGCGGGAGATAATGAATGAATGAATATATACAGTGGGTTGCAAAAGTATTCATACCCCTTGAACTTTTCCATATTTTGTCACATTACAACCACAAACATAAATATATTTCACTGGAATTTAATGTGAAAGACCAACACAAAGTGGTATACAATTGTGAAGTGGAATGAAAGTTATACATGAATCAACAATTTTTTTACAAATAAAAAACTGAAAAGTGCAATGTGCAAAATTATTCAGCCCCCTTTTCCCTGAGTGCAACCA
>JAFMOD010000939.1:0-12277 GCA_019802435.1 Corydoras maculifer
TATGTGTGTGTGTGTGTGTCTGTATGTATATGTGTGTGTGTGTGTCTGTATGTATAGGTGTGTGTGTGTGGATGGATGTTCAGCGTCTCAGTGTTTTTTTTATTCCTCACAAAGGAAACCTTTAAAGAGATGATCGAGGAGGCGGGTTTTCAGCGCGTGCAGTTCACCAACCTGAGTGCGGGAATCGTCGCTGTTCACTCGGGGTTTAAACTCTGATTGGTGGAGTTAAGGTGGAGCACCTCACACACAGCAAACATGTATGTGTATGTACAGTACAGTGTGTGTGTGTGTGTGTGTGTGTGTGTGTGTGTGTGTGTGTGTGTGTGTGTGTGTGTGTGTGTGTGTGTGTGTGTGTGTGTGTGTGTGTGTGTGTGTGTGTGTGTGTGTGTGTGTGTGTGTGTGTGTGTGTGTATGTGTGCGTTAACGCCGGTTCAGGCCATGAACACCACAACCTCCCTGTTTATTCCTCTATCAAAATTAAAATGATTATTTATTTGCATTTTCTCACGTATACAAAGTGTTTAGTTTGCTGTTAAATGATGCGACGTCACAGTTTCTCCTCGCTGCGCCATGTAATTAATTATCATTGTGTTCATTTGTAAACCATTAAAAAAAATAAATGCTGTGCAAAATACAGTTAACACAAAATCAGAGCGGTGGTGTAATGTTTAAAAATGACCAGGAGATGGCGGAGTTTCACACTTTGACGAACACACGTCTTTTTTACTGTTTAATTAATGTTTTATTCCGTAATTTAACAAGTGAATAAAGATAAGTTTAGTTATGTATCGTAAACAATTGTGTGCTTCCAACGATGTAACAGTTTGGGGAAGGCCCTGCGTAGCTTGTACTAAATGTAACCATGTTTTTATGGATCATGCACTGAGGCGCCGTCCTGTGAAGGCCTTCCCTAAACTGTTTCTAAATAAAGATTCGTGTAATTATTCTTGTTTTTGTGAAAATTAAACTGAATGAAACCAATTGATTTATATAAATTTTATAAAGCGAGGTGTCTGGCAAAGTGTAGAACTCTGCCGCCTGGTGGTCACTTTCAAACATTACAACACCGGGCTGAGGTCTTCTTCTGAAGCTAAAAAAATGTGATTTTTATTAAGGCCCCTTTACTGAAGGTTAATGAAATTTCCTTTCTGAACGTTGATTTTAAACGCAGACGACGTTCATGTTGATAACGCAGCGAGAAATAAAGACAGCGGAGTCGGGTGACTTGAATAAAACCATATAATTCTTAAATCTTTGTACATTTTATTACAAAACTGTAGAAGTACTAATGTTAAAAGCATTTTGTTTTTTGGTCAGAGAAACGTCAATCGCCCTGTGTGCAATTAATTAGCATGTATTTACAAAACCTGTTATTGATCTCTCTCTCTCTCAAACACACACACACACACACACACACACACACACACACATACACACACACACATACACACACACACACACACGAGAGCAGGAGACGGACGGCCGTCTCACACTCGCACTATATAACATAAGACGTGGCTTACAGATAAATATATTCTTAATAAATATTTAGAGAACATGGTTCCATTTGTGAAACGTGCAGAACGCGAGACCTGCACCGTGAGACGTGAGGGTGAAAATAATTCTCTTTTATTTAAAAACATTAAAAATATTAAAATTTGTACATTTTAAGTTCTTTTATACAATCTTCTGTAAGTGCTACCAACAATATAAAAAAACAATTAAATAGTGACTCAAGTACCTGAAACATTGATTTTAGCTGTAGAACGATGCAGACAGATGATTAATATTAATATTGTTATTACAGATCTGTTATATGAATATAAATAATGTTCCGTTGTGTCGCTGCTGGAAATGTGAATAAAAACAGAGCGTAATGCAGAGAGGGAGCTGGAAATGAAACGGGGAACGACGCTGATTTAATCTCTTTATGTTTTCGACGTCCTTTGGCCTCGTCTCTCTCTCACACACACACACACACACACACACACACACACACACACACACCGTTAACGTGTCGTTAAATAAAGGAAGAGAAAAGTGCAACGACGGACAGCACGAGCACAGCGCAGACGGGGGGGGACTTTGGTGTGGAGGACCAGCAGCTCGGGTTCCAGCTGCTCATCAAACAAAACTAACGAGCTTTAATGTTGGTCTGTATCGTCGAACGACCCCAAAATGATGCAGGATTTAATATTAATAAATTAAAATATTGAATCCTAAAATTTTAATATTTGTGGATTTAATATTGTGTTTACTGATGAGAACAACGTTTGGTTGCTGTTCCACTCACGTCCTCCAGGTGGTGCCAAACACTTGTGTAATGCGTGCAGTGAAAAAATTTGGCTGGCCCCTTCATGAGGTGCAGCTGGACTTTGTGGTTTTACAGTCTAACTGTTTCTCTACATACTTTGTAAGTGTGCATTGGTATGTTCTCTGATCAGGACCCCCTTACAGTGCAGGTATTATTAGGGTGGTGGATGATGCAGTTCTGCAGGGGCGTGAGTGGATCTAAACCGTGTCCACTCACTGTGCACGCTTACACACCTCCACCTTACTGCGCCACCTTGTGGATGTAAAATCAGAGACATCATCAGAAGTTGATCTGTTTGAGGTGGAGGGAGCGTTCTGATTGGTAGAGAAACAGATGGACAGCAGTCAGAAAAAAATTCAGAAATGTTCAACCAGCGACAAAATTAAAAGCACATGTTTAAAAAACAGTACCGAAATGAAATGTTTACTTTGAGTACCATAGAAATCAGCTGGGTTTGTGCAGGGATAGGACACGGTGATGTCACACAGTGATGTCACATTGAACTTCATTATATGAAAGGTGCAGCGTGCAGGAGGCAGAGCGCAGAACTTTCTTTTACCACCAGAGGCCGCCGCATCTGCACACTGCACCTCGAACCCTTAAGACGAGCTGCTGTAAGTGGTTAGGGGGCGTGGCTGTGCTCAGTAGTGGGTGTGGTCTGAGGAGGAAAGAGGTGCAAAACAGAAATCAAATACTGAAGTGCTTAAAGCTTCGGGTTCTGCATCCGGCGCTGGAGGGACGGCGTCTGGTCCGACTGACGGCGCGTTCATCTGCTCTTCTGAAGGCCACAGGAATGAAGAGAACCGAGTCCCGCCGCCGCCGCGCGCGCGCTCGCCAGAAACAAACGCAACGCCGACGCCAGCCACACGACGGAGTCGGAAAAGGCTTCCGGTACACATCGCCTTTCTAATTCGTGTCCCCTTTGGAGCGCGCATCGTCGTTCGTTTCGTTCTGAAAGGTGAACAGGGCCTTCGTCTCCTCGTCCCGGCGCCCCGCGAGCGTCTGACCGCGGCATCGTGAGGGAGCATGGGGCCCTTCGTTTGGAACTGGTGAAGTCCTGTCTTCGCGTTGGGTCTCGGGCCCCTGATGCCCCTGATGCCCCAGCTCGCAGTCCGTGTCCTCGGGGATGATGGGAATCCGCTGGGCGAGTTCGCAGTAACCCTGGGCCGCGAGCCCGTCGCCGTCCAGCGGAGCGTAGTGCACGTTGATGGCGTAATCCTCGGCGTAGCGTCCCATGTTGTCCCTGTGGACCTGCATCTCGGTGTAAAAGCAGCAGGGCAGCCCGCCGCCGCCGCCGTCGTAGCTCGGGTGCTCGCCGCTCTGCTCGCCGCCCGCGCCGTAAAAGTTTTGCACCGAACCGATGGGAACCTTCTGAGAACGAGCGCATTGTTTGCAACGTCCCACCCAGAGTCCATCCGCCACCTGCTCCGCGTTCCGCAAGGGAACCTCAAAACAGCAGCCGCACGCCCCCCCTGGTTCCCCAACGTGGTCCACTGCGCCCTCTAGGGCCGCCCCTGAGGTAGTGCTGGAGAGGTCCCTGTTTTCCAGTGATGAGTGGCTGCTGCAGTTGGGCTCCATGCTGCAGCTGGACAGTCTCTCCCCCGAACCGCAGGGCGCCCCGGCGGGAGTCCGTAGACGCTCCGAGCCCCCGGGGCCGTCCTCGCAGCCACCTGACGTCGTCGCGGCGACGTGGCACCCCGTCGTGGACTCCGCCGTCAGGCCGCGGCAGGGACTTTTGCTCCGATAGATGAAGGGGTCGTAATCGCTGCTCAGTGAACTACGGAAAGTCGAGCAGCTCCCATACACGCCCTGATTACTGACCTCGGTGCAGTCCAGCATGGAGTCGCTGGACGAGCAATGGCACCGCCCCGAACTGCTGCTGCTGCTGCTGCTGTCACTGCCGGGACAGTCGGCGAGGTACCCGCTGCACACCGAGCGATGTCCGAGGTAACACCCGAGGCCCGAGGTACTCCCGGAGTCCGCCAACCCCCGCGACGGAGGCGGCGGCGGCGGGGGAGGGGGTGGTGCCGCCATGTGCACCAGCGTCGGATACAGAAGTCCCGGCTGGAAGGAGCGTGGCTGCCCCTTGTGGGCAACGCCGCCCGACATCCCGTCCTGCTGAGGGAAGGTCAGGCCCTGGAAGTAGTAGTGCTGGTACATGGTCTCGTACTGCGAGAAGCAAGCCGTGCGCGAGAAGCTGCGGGGGAATTTGGTGCGTTTGAAGGCGTGGGGTTGGGGGTACGGGAGCGGCCGGTGCTCGAGGCTGCAGGAGTGATGCGGGTTCAGACCGTGGTAACTCCGGATGAAGTTGGGCTGCGGGGGGTACAGGGTCTGGTCCGGATGCTGGTCCACCGTCAGCACCGTGATGGGGTTCCCGTGAGGATCCATGCTCGTACGCGTCGGAAAGGCCGTCACCGGGCCGGCGCGATGCACCCGCCCGGGGTAGTGGACAGGGAGTACCACCCGCTGCTGCCGGCTGTGGAGGCCGGGGTTCGTGGGGTCCATGCACACGGGGCCCGGGGCCCCTTTCTTCTGCTCTGCAACAAAAATTTAAAGGCACGTTAAGATCAGTCCTACAGAACTCCCCGGTCTGCAACCTTCAGTAACGGGTTCTAAACTGAAGAGAGCCTCAGCTCCAGGAGCATGTTCGGAGGCCACGCCCACTTCGAGATTCAAAAAGTTTTTTTATTATCAGTAATATCACATGTGGTACATGAGATAAGAACGAAATTATGGGTCACGGACCCCAATTACCCCGTTATTTTAAAGCTATAAATTAAATTTAAATTTTAAAGAAAGAATGAGATAAAAAAATATACAGTTTATAGAAATATAATATTATATTCATTTATTCATTATCTTCCGCTTTATCCTCTATTGGCGGGGGGGGGGTTCCCCATGCCAACGTTTCGGGCGCTGGGCAGATACAGGGGGGGGGCAATCCATCAATGGACACACACTTATTCACACACACACTCTATATGGGGCAATTTGGAGAACTCAATTGACCTTGGTCCATGTTTTTGGACTGTGGGAACCCGGAAGAAACCCACGCGGACATGGGGAGACCATGGAAACTCCACCCAGATGGGGAGTCAAACCGGGAATCCCCAGCGCTGAGAGGAGAACATGCCAATCCACTAAGCCAGCATGCCGCCCAACTATAAAAATAATATATAAATATATGTATATACAGTATATAAAATAAATTTAGGAGTATATATATATATATATTTACACACATTTACATTTGGTCATTAATTGGATGCTTTTTTATCGAAAGTGACTTACACAGCGAGCACAGGGTTCATCACAGCGCCCCCTGGAGCGATGAAGGTTAAGGGTCTTGCTCAAGGACCCACACTGGTAACTTCAGTGGACCTGGGATTTGAACCCCCAACCTTCAGATTGATGCCCAACGCCCTGAACACTAAGCTACCGCACCCGCACACTATATATAAATACATAAAAGCAGTATACCGATGATGTTGTGTCTGCAGTGAGGACAGGTGTGATGCTGCAGCAGCCAGGGGTCCACACACTTCTTATGGAACCGATGAGCGCAGGGAATCACCCGCAGTTCCTTCAGAGAGCAAAGGAATCATCATCATCTTCATCATCATCTTCATCAAAAGACGTTTAAGAACTAAAACCAGAGTTCACGGCGTTCGAGTTTCATTTAATATTTTAATTTGCAGTGAGCCTCACAACATTCAGTCAGTACACAGGCCTGGCTGTGTTACTGCCACCACACACACACACACACACACACACACACACACACACACACACACCCCGACACGATGAATCATCGAGCTGCGTCTCTTTGTTGCGTTTATTCATTGCTGGAATAAAAACATCTTTGTTGTCATTGAGTCTTTTATGAAGCCACTTCCTGTCCGCTGCCCAGGCGCCGCGCTTTGTAGCCCGCTTTCAGTGAACATGATGCACCACCCACAGGAGCGAGGAAAAATAAAACGTCTGAACCCGCTCACACCGCCGCGGCCGTCCCGCCACGACTCCAGCAGCGAGAGCGCGACTGCGGCGCCCCCAATGTTATTTATATCACTTTACTTTATGATTAAGTGAATCGTTTAACAACCTGAATCACTTCCACAGACCGAATCAATTCGAATCAGAAGCATTTTAAAACCAAACAACTCCTGACATTTTAATCAGGCAATAAGTTATTAGTAAAAAATATAAGAACTGAATATAATCAAAGGATTCAAATGTTAAAGTGACTCCTGCTTTAATAAAACGATTCATTCAGAGTTTTTTTAATAAAAGTTAGGTTAATAAATAAAATCTTAACATTTTACGTAAAAATAGAATCTCCACTTTTTATAAACTTGACTTCAGGAAACTTGTGATTTTATGGTGCAGTTGCAGAAATCGAACAGCAGATGTCACTAAATTAAAGTTGTTTTTTTTAATTGAAGAGTTGTGGGAGGCGGCACGGTGGCTTGGTGGTTTGGCATGTTCTCCTCTCAGCGCTAGCGATTCCCAGTTCAAATCCCCATCTGGGTGGAGTTTGCATGTTCTCCCCGTGTCCGCGTGGGTTTCCTCCGGGTTCTCCGGTTTCCGCCCACAGTCCAAAAACATGGATCAAGTCAATTGAGTTCTCCAAATTGCCCCATACAGAGTATGTATGTGTAAGTGTGTGTGTGTGCCCAGCGATGGATTGGCGCCCTGTCCTGAGTGTATCTGCCCAGCGGCCGAAACGTTCTCCCCTGGATGGGCATGGGGAACCCCCCCCATGGATGAATGAAGTGTTGTGGGTGTTGGGGCGTCCAGGTTTTAAGGGTTACCTCTCCGTCCGTGTATTTCTCCAGACAGATGGCGCAGTCGGAGGTGGAGCTGCTGCTCAGAGCGTCCACCGCGCCGCAGCTGCTCTCGCGCTGAACCTTTCCCTTCGCTTTAAACTTGCGCGTCTCCATCTTCTCCAGCGCCTGGATGGCCATCCTGTTCATGGAGCTCTGTACCGACACGAAAGACACGATGAACGGACAAACCGAACGCCTCCGTCACGCCGGAGTGGGAGGAGTTAAGGGCATAACGTGTACCTGACTCCGCCTCTGCTTCAGTTTGATCTTAATGAGGAGGATGAGACAGACCAGCGACACCACGATGAAGAACGCCAGGAAGATGCCCATGTCGAAATACTCAGTGGGCTGCAGGAAAGAAACAAGAACTGATCTATAACAGAACCCAGAGGAACCGCTCTGCTCTGATCATAATCAAATGATTTGTAAATGACACTGATTTATTTCTGTCTGTTCTGATTCAGTAAAGTGATTCTTTTGACTCAAATAAAGTGAATTAAATTAAATTAGGACCTCAGACTCTTATAAAGTTTGTGGTCAGTGAATCAGAATCCAAAAAAAATTTCTTTAAACACAAGAAGGAATGTAAAGCCCAAATGATTCAGAGTTTAATGACGTGATTCTGAATCACTAAGGGGTTTTTCAGTAAATTAAAAAATAGAACTTTAATAATAAAGACTAAATGATACTCTGGTAACTCAGTGACTCGGAAACAGATGTAGTGATTCGCTGAATCTTACCCGCGGGGGGCGATGCTGAATCCTGGCCCGTGCCACTTTTTGTTTATTCACGATGTTCATGAGTTTGACGGCATCTGCGCCTTTAACGTAAACCACGGGCCTCTTCAGCGGATCCTCGGACAGCTGGTTCAACTGAAGGACAGACAGAGGGAGGAGGAGTTGTGTAATTTGGCCACTAGAGAGCAGTGTTTGATCGGTAGAGAAACCAGAATCCTGTTACTCATCGATCAGCGTTCATTTAAAAAAACGGACTAGATTATGTTGCTGAAGAAGCGATTAATAATGATTTTGCTTTCAATAAACACATTTATAAATCAAACCTTGTTTTTTATTATTTTTAATAAAATTATTTGTGTTTGTAAGTGTTTCATTAATGCATTAAGAGACTCGAATATTATTGTGAATAAATCATGTGAAAGAGGTGGAGCTGTACTCCACTATGCGTGATTTATTTGTAATTAGGCCACGCCCCCTTTTAAATTACTGCTGTAATAAAACCTAAACTGAAACGTTAAACACTCGTTCAGGCTCCGACGCTGGATCCACTCATCTGAACGCTCATGATTCAGGAGGAACTGAGGAACCCTGACGTACCTGATCGATGGCGTCGGGATTCTCTGACACGTCGAAGATGACGGCGGTCGCTCCCCTCTGCACCGCCCTCTTCGCCTGCGCCACACACACAAATACACAACACCGCATGACGTCATCAGTTTAATCGGGTACGTTACATTACATTTGAGTTTGAGGATATTTGCTGCTGTTCCGTCAGCTGACCACCAGAGGGCGCGCTCTACTTCAGTCTAGAATGAAAACAGAAAACTCCGGAGGAAAGCATGCCTGGATTAACGGGTGATCTCAGAATGATGTGAGGAGAACATGCTAAACTCCATATAGACTGCATCCATAAGGTGAGATTTAAATATGAATCGCTGAAAATTAAGTCATAATAACTATTAACAAAACAAAGACATGTGCAAGTTAAATACATACACACACACACACACACAGTGTGTAATGAATGTGCACACATACATACTCAAATATATGTGCGCGCGCACACACACACACACACACACACCCCGCAGGCTCTACACTAAACGCCTTTGAAGTCCGAACACTGAGTAAATAAAGCATTCGCCTAAAAACAAGTCACAACAACGAACACAAACTTCCACTGATACAAATCAACAATGGACTTTAACTGTTCCGTAAAAAACATGACACACACACACACACACACACACACACACACACACACACACACACACAGCTTATATGAAACGATGGGAACTTCTGTCTATTTAATTAGTTCCATGTTTTATCCTATAAATCTAACTTTACATTTGGATCTTCACTGCGTCTGCACTGCCCCCTATAGCCTGCCATACAGAACTGAGGCTCTGCTGAAGTTCTGCTGAAGTTCGAGGTCTGCGATCAGTGGAGCTTCAGCACTGAGCTTCAGAGCTTCAGCACTGTTACAGTAACGTTCACATAACGTAAGTAACGTTCCACTGAAGTTCCATCCATCCATTATCTCCCGATTTATCCTCTATTAGGGTCGGGAAGGGGGGGGGGGGGGTTTCCCCATGTCCATCCAGGGGAAAATGTTTCGCTGGAGAGATACACCCAGGACAGGACGCCAATCTATCACTGGACACACACACACTATATGGGGCAATTTAGAGAATTCAATTGCCCTTGATCCTTGTTTTTGGACTATGGGAGGAACCCGGAGAACCCGAAGGAAACCCACGCGGACACGGGGAGAACATGCAGACTCCACCAAGATTGGGATTCGAACCAGGAACTGAGAGGAGAACATGTTAAACACCAAGCCACCGTGCCGCCCATCCACTGAAGTAAAAATAAAATAAATAAAAAAAAAAGCCCAGAGGAGGCGCGCTGCGAGCGGGGAGCGGACTAAAGTATTCAGTCAGGTGGAGGATAACACCCCCCCCCCCCCGCTATAATTAAAGTCATTAACTCTGTGAAAGCGCTGTGTAATTTCGTGTTGCCTCCTGCGTTTCTTGGGAGATGAAGGCGACGCTCCCGCCTCTCATGTGGTTGCGCTTCGTGAGAGGACCTGCACACAGCTGCGCTGCAGGCGCAGACAGAGCCCCGCCCGTGAGGACCGAACCCCCGCCTGCACCGCGCGCAGATAATCCCCCCCCAACGGCCCAGCCACCGGGCGGGCGCAGCGCAGACGCCTCCCATTGGTCCGGCAGACGTCGTCGACGCTGCGCTGCACTAATGTCCCGTTTATATCCCGAAAAAATGATTATTATGGGATTGCGGCAGTTATCTCATTATCCCGACGGCATGCTGCATCTGGTCTAAAGAAATCCCATAATGCAACAGGATCCTCCTCAGCTAGCAGGTCACGTTACGAGGCTCGGGAACGCTGAGAACGTCCCGAGAACCATCAGCACCTCACAGGCTGCGTCCCGATTCAACAGAATGTGTTCTAATCAAACTGCACAGGGCGGCGTCCCAATTTATTAGTATGGGACTGTGTTCTAATTCAACAGCATGGGGTCACGTCCCAATCCAACAGCGCGGGGCTGTGCTCTAATCCAATAGAACGGGGTCATGTCCCAACCAATAGCGCGGGGCTGTGCTCTAATCCAATAGAACGGGGTTGTTCTAATCCATCAGCATGGGGCTGTGTTCTAATCCAATAGAACGGGGTTGTTCTAATCCATCAGCATGGGGCTGTGTTCTAATCCATCAGCACTCCACAGTCCTGAGGAACCTGAACTATCGGAGACTCTGAATGAATCGCGGTTCTAATGCAGGTATTTACAGCGTCATGAAGCAGGTTCTCCATCCAGCAATCAAGACGTCACCGTTCACATGTTCTGGACTCGCGTTCCGTCTCATTCCTGGTTTATGGCACGCGAGCGGGATACGGGTCGGAACGTTTGGAATGTTAGTGAAGTTTTATTGACGTCTTATCGAGATCCGAACCAACGAACCAACGACGGGCGGCGGCGGTTCTCAACGTTCTTCACGAAGTCACAGAGAGCTGGTGGAACAAGTCTGGAACCTTCCCACTGACAGGACAGGCCCCCACCCCCCCCACCCCCCCCCACGGTCCCCTCCAAAATCACGTGGAAATCCATCAGCGTTCTGCAGCGCAGTGGACCACGGCTGTCCACTCGTACCATAGAACGTCCAGAGAACCAGAAAAAACTCCAGTAAAGTGTGTGTGAGTGAGTGTGTGTGTGTGTGAGCGTATGTGAGTGATTGTGAGTGTGTGTGTGAGTGAGTGTGTATGTGTACATGTGAGTGTGTGTGTGTGTGTGAGTAAGTGTGAGTGTGTGTGTCAGTGATTGTGAGTGTGTGTATATGTATGTGTGTGTGTGTATATATATGTGATTGAGTGTGTGTATGTGTGTGTGTGTATGAAGTGTGTGTGCGTATATATGTATGTGTGTATGTGTGTGAGTATGTGTGTGTGTGAGTGATTGTGTGTGTGTATGTATATATATATATATATATATATATATATATATATGAGTGAGTGTGTGTGTGTGTGTATGTATATATATATATATATATATATATATATATATATATATGAGTGAGTGTGTGTGTGTGTGTGTATGTGTGTGTGTATGTATGTGTGTGTGTGAGTGATTGTGTGTGTGTGTGTGTGGGGTACGGGGGTTGGAGGGCCTCAGTTAAGTAGTGCAGAACTAACGTGAGCGCGGTGCGGGGGCCTCGTCTGGGATCAGCGCGGCGCTGACTCTGCAGAATCAGACTGAATGAGGGTGAGAGTGCAGACTGATCTGAGATCTGATCTCCAGCTGATCTTCACACTTCAGACCCTCAGTCAGAGCCTCAGAGTGGTACAGTTCCTGGGTACAGTTCCTGGGATGGTTCCAGTCCTCGGTTCTCCGGTGGAACCGTTCTGCAATGTTCACTCCGTCTTAGTGTGAACGCGAGTCTGTGCCATCGGCCAATAGGAGTGTGCCATTAAAGGGGTGTGGCATTGCAGCTTGAAACTGGAGGACCAGAACAGCAGCACCGTACTACACGTTACAGCGTACGGCCAAAAGTATGTAACCACCCAAAACATTACAACCCCATGACCAATCACACACCAACGTCCAACACAAACTAAACTCCACACTAACATGAGCATCCACCCACCATCATCCAACCAACCAACCAACAGCCAACCATCTTCATACAACCAACATCATCCAACCAACCAACCACCATCATACAACCAACATCATCCAACCAACCAACCACCATCATACAACCAACCAACCAACAGCCAACCATCTTCATACAACCAACATCATCCAACCAACCAACCACCATCATACAACCAACATCATCCAACCAACCAACCACCACCATACAACCAACATCATCCAACCAAC
>JAFMOD010000939.1:17410-28049 GCA_019802435.1 Corydoras maculifer
GTGGAACATCAGAGATCAGCCGTCCCACAGAGCGTGCTCAGTGAGGTCTGCGGGTCGATGACGGCCCCCTGACCCGACGTCCCTCTGAGGAGGAGGTGGACGTGGTGGCTGCACCAAGCGAGCGTTCTGAACGGGAACCGCTGGATCATTCGCTTCTGAATAACGACTTCTCGTCGAGTCGCTTCAGGAATGCCACGGACTCTGAGGGCGGACAACCGGGTCAGAGGACGGGCAAGGACGGAGAACCCTCCAGAGATCCTGCAGTGCTTTATCCAAACACAGGACGCCCACGGAGAGCAGGCTGTGTCCATCAGACCGACCCGAGGAGGGCGCCGGGCCTCGTTTCTGCATGACCCAAACTATTTATCTTTCACACTTCCCTCAGGTCTCGGTCGTCGCGTCTCCTCGTGTGTACGCAGGACTCGGGACTCGGCTCGGCGGCCGGAGGACATGGCCCTGCAGCGAGATTCAGGGAGGATCCTGGGTTTGGATATAAATACACCGACGTGACAGAACATACAAACAAACAGGACGAAGGCTCGGTGTCGGAGCAGAGCAGGGCGAGGGCCCGCGGGGAGAAAAATAAAGAGGAGGAGGAGACGCAGGGAGGAGCTTGTTGCCCATGATTGCCCGTGTCTTCTCCTTTCCCAAGCACTGGAAATAACTTCAAAGGGGAGCTGACTGCCTTGAAGAGAGGGCAGATAGAGTTACAGAGTGGCAGCTGGAGAAGGCCTGCAGGTGGGGCCTTCTCTTCCAGGGTAACATTATCCCCGAAAAAGGAGCCCGGCCGCGTTCTGAAAGCAGGAGACTTCCTCTCCTTTGTGAGCCAAACAAAACCCATGGAACCACAGTTGCAGAAGTTGTACCCCGTCCAAAAAAAAAACGAGCGGCAATTCGTCTGAAAGGCAGATGCGGTGACATCATCACCCATTAGCCACACTGTGGGACTGGGATGGGTCAGGCTGGTGGTGTGTGTGTGGGGGGGGGGGGCAGGACGGCGTGGGCCATGTGAAACCGTGGTATTTGAAGGACAGATTCCCGCCCCGCGTTGAGAAAATACTTCGGCGCGGTCGGCACGGCGACGGGGCCGTAACCACCTCCCGTCGCTCCGGGTCCCCGCGCGTCCGACGGTAGCGTCGCCGCATGGCGTCCCCATGGAGACCGCGCAAACAAACAAGCGCTACGGTTCAGCCGTGAGAGCGCAGAGAGCACTCGGGCCCGACACCCAATAGCATGTAAATATTTAAATATGCCCGGCCGAGCCTGCGGGGGGGAGGGGGGCGGGGAGCTCCAGACATGCCAGCGGCCTGGCACCGCGCATTCTATTCACTCGCATCCAGAGTTAAACCATCAGCGGCGTAAAGGTGATATTCCCCTAAATCCCACCGAGGGGCGGTGTCGCTTCAAAGCCTGAAACCCGACCGCGAACCGGGACAAGGGGGGAGGAGGGGGGGGGGTTCGGGTGGAGAGTGACGGGCGCGCCGCTTCCTCCCAGCATCCGGACCACCGGGGACTGAACACCGACAGAGTCCCACCGTCCAATACACCTGATGAATCCACCAACATCTGACTCAACATGAGGAACATGGTCCACCATCACTACACCCCCCCCGACATGAGGAACATGGTCCACCATCACCCCCCCCCCCAACACTGACTCCGGAATACGGAACCGTGCTAAGGACGAAGCCCCGGTTCTCATTCGGAATCCGGTTCCGGTCGGTCGGTCAGGCGGTCAGTGGGCAGCTGCGAGGGAGGAGGTGGAGCGGGTGGGGTCGGGTCGGGTTGGGAGATCTCCCGTGACAGACTCAGGACACGGGGGCATCTGAGCCGACAGGACGGCCGTCATCGACACCTCGCCCGAGCGACGCCTTTGATCTTTCTGCCGCCGCTTTGAAGTTGGCGTCCGAGGCCAGCGCCTGCGTCCACTGCTGGAAAATCCCCAGAGTTGTGGAATGCGGTGCGAGCCTCTGGCCGAGCCGCCGGAACGCACCGGGCTTCCTGCCACCAGCACCAGCCAGCGTGTACGCTACCGAGAACCCAACAGAACATTACAGCGGAAAAAGGAGGGGGGGGGGGGGTTAAGAGAGAGAGAACCAGAGAGAGAGAGAGAGAAAGAGAGAGAGAGAGAGAGAGAGAACTGGACATGAACAGAAACGGGAATAAACATTACCTAACGTCCACATAACGTCTTTAAAGCAGAACATCGCGATTGCGTAAATTGGTGCTGCCAAGGAAATTTATGTTAATGAGGATGCCCCACCCTTCTCTTTTACACCAATCCATTCGTAGCACTGTTCTGCACCAACCACGCAAAGGCTTTTAGGTTACAGGGCCTGAAGTGACGTCATGGGGGCGTTCTGACCGTTCTAAAGTGAGAGTCTTTCGGAGTCCTGAGGGAATCTGATGTCCACCTGGAATCCTCTCCGTGGTTCCAGTGGAGTATCTCCACCAGGGGAGAGGGGCGTGCACCCTCGATGGCAGTCTCGCTCGGTATAACCCGCGTTTTCCGACCTTGCCCGCCTCGCGGGAGGACACGGGTCCGAGCGGCGCAACCCGCCGTCGCCCTGCGTCCGCCTCCCATCGGCGGACGAGCGAAGCCAGAGATTCCTCGGATGATCCCGCAGGCTCTCGCAGTATGAGGGGTAGGGACCGCCTCGGAAAGGTCAACACCATTCCGTCCATTCCCGCCACTCTTCTCCATCGCCTCGCCCGGCCGCGGTGACCTTCTGCCAAACGAGCAACTGCACAAACAGAAATGTGTCCCAAGAAATCGCGGCTCTGTTCAACAAGGTCATTCCAGCGAGGCATGAAGATGAGGATGCCATGTATGCCTCTGTATTTGATGTCAACAACCCCCTTCCCCAGGCCACCGCGCCCTGCCCCCCTCCCCCCCCGGATCATAACGGAGACGTGGAGAGGTGTCCCGTTCTGAGTTTCATTAACGCAGCTGTAAATCTCTGAAATCGGGCTCCGGTTCTCCACAACACGAGGAATTCTGAATCCCGAGGGTCACACTTGTCAAAATATTCACCCCTCTCCTCGACAACCTCACACATGCATAACTCGACCCAGCCCTACCCCCCCCCAATACCCCCCATACCCCTCCTCCCTGTATAACAGTTGGCTCAGCTGTGTAAAGCCACGCTGGAGCGGAGCGGCTGGAGGTCATGCAGCCACTTATCCACCGGAGGATCTCCATGACTCTGGCCCCTGCGCCAAGACCGCCCGTCAATCAGGCCAATCGTGGACTCCATCGCAAGCCGGACTTGGCAGAGGGCGGAGGATCTTTCAACCAATCACAAGGGCGGCAGTCAACGCTCGCTCCTTCCTCAGGAGTCACACAATCTCACGTTACACAGATAAACCTGGGCTGAAAGGATCTGGGCTCACGGAACATAAAGCACTTGGAGGGTAAGGAGGAACAACCCCCCCCCCACCCCCCCCCCCCCCCCCCCCCCCCCCCCGATCGCTTCAGTCCGACTACTCAGACGAGGTATCGCTTAATTCCTGTATATTACGAAATTCCTTTATGTGAAGACGTGGTCTGGAACCCAACGGTGCTCAGGGCCTTCTATGGCGTTCCACCCGGCTCAGCTCTGGGACCCATTTCACCTTTCTCTAAAGTCATCATCAGGCCAAATAAAATACCTTGTTTTGGAGGTTTTATGATCTTCTGATTGTCAGACTGAAATCACTGACTTCAACCTGGACTTCTCCCCCCCCAAATACAGCTTATACAACTTTAATTTAATTTAATTTAATTTAATTTAATGTTTGTTAAATGTTAATTTAATGAGTGTATATATAAATTAAGTTTGTTTAATTAAAGAACAGCCCCACGCTGAAGCTCCTCCTCGGTGACCCCTGCTGGTGTGGTGGCATTTTTGCGGCGCTGCTTTGATGAGGACCTGAAGGAAGCGCCGCAGGATCGCAGGGGCCGGCGGGCCGATCAGATTGCAGAGGAAATGGGAATGTGAATAAACAAAACGCAGAGTATTTCCTGGAGCGAGCGGAGGGAAGGTGCGCCCGCTCGGCCCGCCGCCCCGGCCCTTCGGGGAGGACGTCGGACGTGGACGGCACGCAATGGGACAACCGGAAGCTATTCCGGGTCATGAGTTCGCTTTTAAGAAATGCTGAACCGTTAAACATAAACCAAACCAAAAGTAAACGGACGGCCACCAGCATCATCCACCAATCAGAATCAGAACACGTCCCGTCCGAGACATTCCGCTTCAGCGGGACAGACGTGGGAGAGGCTTTGAAGTTCTGATGGCGTTGTCGTCATTGTTGGTTCCGGTACCATTAACTGTCCCCGATTCCAATAAGAACACAGTTCCCATGTGGATGCTAAGGCTGAACGTTGGTTCTCCCCCCACCACCATCCCAACACACCCCTCTCAGGCTTACTCCTCCCCCACCGCTAATACCAGCGAGCCTGGTATCTGACACCCCCCCCCCCGTCCCTCGCCCCGCCGTGCCGCGAAGCCGATGTTTTGTTTCCGCGACGTTTCGCGCCGAGGCCCGGACGCTGAAAGAACGAGCCACGTTCCGAAGGAGAAAGTGCTGGGAGTGAAGAGCGCCGGCGGGGGGGGGGACCCGAAAACAAAAGAAGAAAGGCGACGAGGACCGCGACGCCCCTCTGTGATTATTTCAAAGACATGACATCATCATCCCTCCGCCGCACAGAACCCCGGCCCGGCGCTTCAATAAAGCTGCTTCTGAGAAAACGACCTAAACTGCAGGACCCCACCCCCCACCACCATCCCCACCCACAGTGTCAGAGCTGAATCCTAAATCACACACCCCGCCACCCCCCCGCCCTCAACAGTGACAACAACATCTCAGAAACACCAGCACGGTTCACATGGGCGAGCCGCCCCACTCCCGTCACCTCAGTGGCTTTAAAGACGGTTCTGTACGTTCCCCGCTTCACAAACGTTTGCTCCACCACCTTAAACCTGAGGATCAACAGAACGTTCCGTAAAGGTTCACTGAGAACCCTCGATTTGAACCCAAACGCAACATCAAAGAGGCAATAAAACACGAAATATCAGCACAGGTCAACATTGCTTCATCTCAAGCCCCGCCCCACCCGGCCCGGCCCCGCCCTGCCGTCACATCCACAACACCAGCGCTCTTTATGATGGGGGGGGGGTGATAACGAAGCGCGGAGGTGAGAAACGAGCAGATAAAGCTGTTTATGATCAGATATCGCGGTTTCGTCAGCGTTTCATTTCGTTCTCGTCGTTGTTTTTTGAGAACATTAAAGACGTTCCGCGGAATCAGGACAGCGCGAGGACAGGGGGTCTGGGGGCCACGGTCAAGGGCCTTCCCCAAGCTAGCGTTTGTGCAGTACCTGAACTCGCCCCTCCTCCTCCCCAGGTTCTCCCGGAACAGGTTTCGGGACGGTGACGGAGAACAGAGGGGGACATTGTTGTCGTCCCTCGTCTCCTGCTCCCTCGGTTCACCTTCATAATCCCGAGCGCTCCGTCATCACCCCCACAGAGGGGCTATTCACCCCCTCCAACCACAACGAGCCGAGGGCACGGCAGCCGTGCCAGGCATGCGTGGCATGCGGATCTGTACCCCTGATACCACCTCGGACACCCCCCCCCTCCATCTACCTGTCCTGGTTTGAAACCGTAACCCTGCCACACTCGTTCACTACCCCCCCCCCCCCGACCTCTGTCCACTGCCGAGGGGGTTCGAACCGCCGCCGCCCGCTTCCCCCCCGCCGTGAAGCGCGGACACGGGGTCCGTCCCAAACCGCCTTAGAAGAACGATACACCCTTAACAGACGGAACGTTTGAAGGTTTATAGTGAGGGTTTAAACAGCACTAGAACACTACGTAGTGCACGAGATCTGATAGAGTGTTTCTCTCTCTTTTAATAAGTCTCCATGTGTCTCTCACTTGCTCTGTGTGTGTGTGTGTGTGTGTGTGTGTGTGTGTGTGTGTGTGTGTGTATCAGTGTTTCATCTCTGCAGGTCGAGAGGGGACATGCCATCCATTCTCTCCATGCTGTGAGCGTTGAGTCGGGCACCGCGGCCTCCACCAGCCTTTGATGTTCCGCCACTGCAGCTGCTGATACTATCAGCTCTCCATTACGTTGTGTGTGTATGAGAGAGTGTGTGTGTGTGTGTGTGTGTGTGTGTGTGTGTGTGTGTGTTCTGTAGTATGATAAGCGGCACAATGAAAGGAGTGTTAGTTCTGATGAACGTGTTGAGCAAGATTTCCAAAACAGCCGCAGAGCCGCATGAGAAGGAATGAAGTTCAGGTGGAGGAGACGAGTAGAGTCTCAACCCGCTCCTCGCACCCTCACCCGCCCGCCCGCCCGCCCGCCCGCCCGCCCGCCCGCCTGCGCCCGACATCCACGCCAGGTACGGTAATAAAAAAATAAAATAAATCCACGGGCCCTTTCATCTTTTTTTTTTTTTGTTTGTTTTAATGAGATTTCAGCTGGGCGGCACGGTGGCTTAGTGGTTTGGCATGTTCTTCTCTCAGCGATGGGGATTCCCGGTTTGAATCCCCATCTGGGTGGTTTGCATGTTCTCCTCGTGTCTGCGTGGGTTTCCTCCGGTTTCCTCCCACAGTCCAAAAACATGGATCAAGTCAATTGAGTTCTCCAAATTGCCTCATATAGAGTGTGTGTGTGAGTGAGTATGTGTGTCCAGCGATAGACTGCCCCCCTGTCCTGGGTGTATTTGCCCAGCTCCCGAAAAGTTCTCCCCTGGATGGACATGGGGAACCCCCCCCCCCGCCATGACCCTAATATAGGATAAAGCGGGAGACAATAGATGGATGAATGAAATCCACAGACCCTTCCATCTTCTTTTTTATTTTAATTTTTTTTAATGAGATTTAATTTTTTAACGCAGCTTTTCCACTAAACTCAAACTGTATGCGTAGAAATTGACATTCCAATTCAGGCCCCAGACCTCCATCATGCCTTCATCCTGCCTGGTTCTGTTGGTACGCTGCAGCTTTAAGGTGATGTCATCTTGCTGGGGAGTCGTCTCTCTGTGAGCCCCTGGGCGTCTGAATACTTTTGGAACCCGGCGTCCTCCATGGTGGACCCACCGCCGCCCCGGGTCCCGCGCCGCGCCGCCGTTTCATCTCCAGGTGGCGGTGATTTGCGATCAGCAGGTTGACTCTTGTGCGAGCGCCCGGGGGGCCGAGTCACCGTCCCGAGCGTTGACACCGCCGACCCCAGGCGTCGACCTCCGACCCGCGCGGCCCCGGGGTCGGAACATCAGAGGCGCGTTTCGATGGAGCGGCGCCTCGGCTGTCGGAGAGCCGGGGGTCATAAATCTCCCGCCGCGGGTCGCGCCGCTCAGCTCCTCGCCGTTCAGACGGAATCGAAGCGACGCGCCGCTGACCTGCAGGGACGCACCGCCACGCCGCGACTCGCTCCGTCGCCATGGCAACGCCGCGCAGATGTTTCACATCAAACAAAAGCTTCCAAAGATATACGGCCAAAAGTATGAGGACACGTGAGGATCCCGTCCTCACCAAAAACACTGTACACACTCCACCTCACACCCAGGTCTCACAAGGTCTGTCAATCACGCCCATGCCACGCCCACTTACAAAAGGAAGAGTTTAACTTTCTCTGCACATTTCCACAAAATCCTTTGATGTTTGAGCCTATCCCAGTGCTCTTCGGATGAAAGGTGGGCAGGTCACCAATCCATCTCAGGACACACACTGGGGCAACTAGGGATTTCTAAATGGCCACGTTGTAGGATTTAGTCCATCAATGGAACCCAAAGCTTCCAAAGGAAACCCATACAGATATGAGAAGAACATGCCAAACTCCACCCAGAAAGGAGTGCTCTGCTTCTTCTACACCAAACTCCGAAGACTAAAGACACACCTGGAGTCCCTAATTCAGAGGCGTGTCCCAGGACTTTTGTTGTGCAGGAACGGCGTGTTGGGATCTGAAGCGTGGGTTCCATCAGAACGTTTAGGCCCCGCCTCCTGCTGCGCGCCCATCACCCTCCACCTGTGTGGTCTGCGTCAGGACTCCCAAACTAAACACGGCGCGGAACCTTCTGAAACCCGACGCCTTCAGAGCGCCGCCTGGGAAAGAACAACACGCCGGGGCAATAAACGTCCTGCGGGCGTCCCGCCAACGCGAGCCGTCAAACACGTCCACGCCGAAAAGCAGCGCATCACTCGTCTCCATGGCGACAAGTTCTGAAACCACGACCGTGCACTGTGTGGACCACATGGTGTTGGGAGCTTTTAGAACGTCGCACGTTGCTCCCTCTTCTGGAGTCTGCTCTTTAGAACGCTGTCCACGCCGGTTTGGAGCGTCCGCATGGAGACTGTGTGAGGACATGCGTTACAGTCTCAGTTCCGATTCATCCCAAAGGTGTAACTGGAGCTGGCATCAAGGCTCAGAGACGGTGAAGTTCAGAGGAGTTCATCAACGTTCTCTGTGAGGAACCTTCACCCAGTGGAACCCGAATGGAAATCAGGTTCATTGTTGTTTTTGCAGACGTCCTCCATTCAAATGAATACACGCATTAATTACACATGATAATTACACATTAAGTGTGTCTGCTCTCTAATGATCAGCACCATGGACAGAGCAGGTATTATTCGGGTGGTGGATGATGCGCAGCACTGCAGTGTGTGATGGTGGTGTCACACATCATAGTTCTGAGCGTCAGTATGGAGTTCACATTTATAAAAACTCTGCAGTCTTCAGGTTCTTTTAGAACAGGAGTAAGATTGAGCCCTACATGTGCTTTCCGATTCATCCCACAGCTGTAGCGATGCTCTGTGTGCTGTGAGGGCGCAGTGCGGTCAGTTTAACGGTCAGAGGACGGGACGCTTTCACAACGTTTATTTTACGTGATGATTTCAGACTCGTATAAAAGCCTGGCTTTTGTGAACCTGATTCGGGTTTAACCCCGGGAACTGAAAGACAGAGACAGACAGACAGACAGACACAGACAGACAGGCAGACCGACACAGACAGACAGAGACAGACACAGACAGGCAGATCGACAGACAGAGACAGACACAGACAGAGACAGACAGACAGACAGAGACAGACAGAGACAGGCAGAGACAGGCAGACCGACAGACAGAGACAGACAGACAGACAGACAGAGACAGACACAGACAGGCAGATCGACAGACAGAGACAGACAGGCAGAGACAGAGACAGACAGAGACAGACCGAGACAGACAGACAGAGAGACAGACAGGTCCCGAATCCCATTCATCAGGCAGATGTTGTTCCTGTGGAACCTGTCCATTTGGTGAACCCTCCACCTCTCCACTTCAAAAGCCTCCGTTTGGTCTGCGGGCTAATAATTACTGATAATTACCGCCGGTGATGATTAAGCTCATTACAGGTCTAATTATGCTCATTAAAATAATTATACAATCACAGCAGATCAACGACTCCCGGTCCGTCTGCGTGCCACGGGACGCGCGTCCGTTACGAGAGCGAGCGAGGAGCGATGACGCGGCGCTCTGGCCCGATCACTAACCGCGTTCCTGTTCGCGCGCCGCGGCGGCCAAGCGGCGGGAGGAATGCGTCCGCTCGTGTTTAAACCTGCCGCGAATCAACATGCCAACGATTTAATACCCTCACAGCGATCAGGGGCGAGCGAGAGAGAGCGGGAGAGAGACGATGACTACAAAGGGACATCAGGACGTCCTCAAACGGAACACCTACAGAACCCGGATGAGAGCCCCGCAGCGTGACGTCATCGTATCGATCCGGTTCTCATGCGGTCTCAGGGGTGAACCGCGTCACAACTTCAGTTCTCAAAATAAAACTTAAAGGAACCGCAGATAGGCGGCACAGTGGCTTGGTGGTTTGGCATGTTCTCCTCTCAGTGTTAGGGATTCCCGGTTCGAATTCCGATCCGGGTGGAGTTTGCATGTTCTCCCTGTGTCCGTGTGGGTTTCCTCCGGGTTCTCCGGTTTCCTCCCACAGTCCAAAAACATTGATCGAGGTCAAAGGAGTTCTCCAAATTGCCCCATATAGAGTGTGTGTGTGTGTGTCCAGTGAAAGATTTGATAGATTGGCGCCCTGTCCTGGGTGTAACTGTCCAGCGCCCGAAATCTTCTCCCCTGGATGGGCATGGGGAACGGGGAACGGTGAAGCGGCGGAACGTGAGTCAGTGCTTCATTAGAACCTTAATCGCTTCGTTTAAATGTTTGAGTAAATACATTCACAGAGATCAAAGGAGCAGACGAAAACAGTTTCATCTGTTCTCTTCCCACAGGACAGAAAGAAAAAACACACACACACACACACACACACACACACACTCGTCTGGTGGTTAAACGCAGATAGAAACATAACCCCGCTGCCAAGAAACCAAAATAAAAAATAAAAAAACACACCGCTCTTAACATTCCATCCTGCTTCCTGCAGCCGACCCGAATCCGACTCGCACCGCGTTCTTAAAGCTGCAGAGCGCCCCCCCCAGTCCCCCCCCCCCCATCAGTAACAGAGAATGTGGTCTCAAACAGTCTTGTTCTCGGCAGAGAACATACCAAATCTCTGCTTCTTTCTGATTCTCAGCAGAACGTCCCGTCGGCGGCGGAAGCGAACGTGGCCGTGGACCCCACGCTGACCTCGGGTCAGAACCCACACACGCTCCCCG
>JAFMOD010000939.1:28058-48862 GCA_019802435.1 Corydoras maculifer
GTGTCTTACGGTTCCACACAGACCAGGGTTCCACACCAGGAACTAGCGGAACCCGAGTCCGAGCCCGTGGCGGAAGCTCGCGGTACCGAACGAAAAGAACCGGGTCGCGATCGCCCAAAATAGACGCCACCAACCCCCCAAACCCACTGCGTTCAACTGCGCCTGAACCTGGACGCCGAACCCGCGGCCGCGCTCCAGCGCCAGGCAGTCCGCGCTAAATGCATCCGCGGCTAGACTAAACATCCCGACCGCCGCGTCCCTCCTCCTGCCCCCGTCCGTCCGCGGCGGTGGCGTCCCGGCCGCACTCTCGCCGCGCGCTGATCACCACATGCCAGTTTGATGGATATGATGGAGGCTCATAACGAGCTGGCTTTAACGTCCTCATAATCACACGCTGGTGAAATATCTGGCGCGCTGGGTGTAGCTGCTCCGGAGTCTGAACGGGGGGGGGGGGGCCCATTTTTCGTGTCTCTCATGTCGAGCTCGTGAGGTCGAGGCGAAAACGCGGAGCTGCTGCCTAAACAAAGAGCGCAATCATGTGCCACGGCTCGGCGCTGGATCTCGCGCAGACCAGCAAATGCAGGGTTCCTTCCAGCCATGCAATTAGGCCGTATTTCACAAGCGCCCGCCGGCTCCCGCTGATTGGCCCGCGCAGCCCGGAGCTCTGAAGATAATCACGGTTCTAAAAATGCCCCTTAAACTCCGGCTAAAAATGGCCCCGGGCTCATCCGGGCCCCGAGGACACATTCCAGCTGTCCGGTCCAAAAAATACGGCAACCCCACCTCTGTTAGAATCCCATCATCATCATCATCATCATCATCATCATCAGCGTGGAACATCGATCGCGGGAGTGGAGTCCGCTTTAGGGAAGGACCTGATCCACCGCAGCATGACAGGAACCGTCCAAAAACAAACTTTAATCCATAAGGTCCTGGTTGGGTCAGTTTGAGGTGCTCCATACAGAGGCTTGACCGCAAACCCTTTGGGATGAACTACAACTCAAGATTGTGAATCACATCCAGCTTCCGAGCGCACAAACTCTCACAGGATCCCCAAAAGCTGTTGCAGCTGTAACGTGGAGGCGTCCAAAAACTTTTGCTCCTGCAGCGCTTCAGGACAAAATTATAACGGTGGAAACGCAAAAAGCTCCAGCATCCGAACCCGACATCGCGCCGCCGTAGTATGACATCACAACGTCATCCTGTGACAGCAACGCCGAGGTGGTGCCGACCTGTCGTAGCGCGTGATCCTCCACCCAACTGCACGGTCACCACCACAGAGCGCAGGAATAAATACAACTGTTACACATAAAAAGATCTGTGTTTAACTTTTACGTATTTCACTTTTATTTTACACTCTCACACGTCGTTTGCTTTTTGCCTCACACACACACACACACACACACACACACGCGCACACACACACGCGCACACACAGAAAAACACTAACACTTCTTTTGAAATGCTTCCAAAAACAAAACAGTAAAAAGATAAAAGACTTTACATATTCTGCTCTTCCTCGGGGCTAACAACTGGTTTTTCCCTCTTTTGTCTTTTTTGGGCATCGTTACCCCCACCACCCCCATTCTGTAGACCTGAAAGAATATATTTATTAATTAATTAATTAAAATTAAATTAAATTAATTTAAAAAAGGCGGCACGGTGGCTTAGTGGTTAGCACATTCGCCTCTCAGCACTAGGGATTCCCGGTTCGAATCCCCATCTGGGTGGAGTTTCCATGTTCTCCCCGTGTCTGCGTGGGTTTCCTCCGGGTTCTCCGGTTTCCTCCCACAGTCCAAAAACATGGATCAAGTTAATTGAATTCTCAAAATTGCCCCATATAGAGTGTGTATGTGTGAGTGAGTGTTTGCCCAGCGATGGATTGGCGCCCTGTCCTGGGTCTATCTGCCCAGCGCCCGAGACGTTCTCCCCTGGATGGGCATGAGGAACCCCACCGCGACCCTAATAGAGGATAAGCGGAAGATAATTAATGAATGAATTAATAATTTTAAAAAACTCAGAAGAGAAAAAAAAAAAACACTTTACCATTAAAATCTGATTTTTAAAATTTTTTTTTTTTTTTTTTTAGGTTTCGCAGCAAAAAGGTTCAAAATATTTATGCGAGAATTTTTAACAGCGCTTGGTCTGGGATCAGAATGGTTTATCATCAGAAATTAAATTAAAACATTATTTATTTAAACTTCTAATTAGTGTTTTAATTGGAATCTTCAACCTCAGCACTAGGTGGCGCTACACCTCAGATATAGCACCTTTAATTAGCGTTTTAAAGCGCCTCTCAGAAAGGAGCCGTGATCCCCTCACTGGGAATCGAACCCAGGAACCGTTCTCCCCAAAAGGTGGAGGCTCTGATCGCCGCAGAAGGTTCCGCCTCAGAACGTTCTCTACTAAACATCAAAAACGCTGACGAACAAACAGACTCCATGTTTTTTATGCTCTGGTTGATTAAACAATCAAACAATCCTGCTGCACCAACGCGATCTGAAGCCTACAAATCACAGATGATGACATCACAACCCCATCTGCTTTCAGTCGGTTCCCCTGCAGGTACGACGGAGCCCACACGGCTGTTCCAACTTCCATTTCATTTCTTCAGTAAAACTTTAGGACGCAGACCCTTAACGACAACCAAACTGAAGTCTAACCGAAAAAACTGACAGCCAATCAGCACTCTCCTCCCATCATGCCTCACAGCTGATGTATAACGCTGAGGTTCCTCACACCCGTGTTTTCTGTTTGTTATAAAGATGCCGTAATTCCACAGGAAGCAGAAGCGTTCGTTCCAGCGGTTACGATGGATTAACGAAGCTGTTTACAGAATCAACAAACACAAAATCACACAACAAACAAAAGGTGCAGCGCTGATGGACCGGTGCTGCAGGTCCGAGAACCCAACCGGTTCTGGATTTCAATGTTTGATGTAAATAAACTGAGAGTGCGACGGAGACGTGATGCTGAGGTCAGGAGGACATGACGTCATCGGGATTTTGGGTGTAACACTACCCCCCCCAGACATTGTCACACACACTGTCCAGTTTATTCAAGTACAGTCTTCGCACCACACAATACACCACCACCACCCCCCACCCCCCCCCACTGAGGGGGTCAGTCCGCCCTGAACATCATGAGCCTCTGGAAAAGTCATCTCTCACATGAAGAACTCAACATCTCCATCATGGACCTTCTGCCTGCAGGAACATTTAATACCGTGGGGGGGGGCTGCAGGTCTCTTTGATCTTTGGATACTAAAGTCACGAGAATAAAAAGCACATCCGTTTCCATAACAACAATACATTCAGATGAGTTTACCAAATGATAACAACCTTAATGGTGCAGGTTCAGAACCACAGAGTCCGAGTGTACAGCTAACAGAACACAGTCAGCGATACAGAATAACCCCCCACCCCCCTACCCGAATGCACCAAAACAAAAACACAAAAAAAAACAATGATTCCAGAGGAAAGGAACGTGTTTAGAGTTCTGATCAACCCGTCTAACTGTGTCCACCTTCAGAAACCTAAGATAATCATAGTTCTAAGGTTCTTCCAACGACATTTCCAGAGACTTTTAGAGTCTGCTTTACGGTGGGTACTCTCCCGCTGCAGGAGGAACAGCATGGTTTAGGATCTGTGGGATTCAATAAGCTTTTAAAATAAAAATGCATTAAATAAATAATTAAATGAACTGACGGCGAAGAATAAACATGAAAACACAGTATGAACAAATGTATATGGACGGTTCCACATTTCATCAATAGGAGCTTTAATAACATCTGCTCACCCTTGAACACCTTCCATGTGTTTCATTTCCACAATTCCACAAGAATTTGGATCATGACTGAGGACCATTTGTGAGACATTGATGTTGGACATTTAATGAGTGGCCAAAACCTGCCACTAACACACTCCACACTGATGATGTTATCACTGCAGAGGGAGACCAATGTAGAATGTGATGTCATGTAAGATTCTGTAGGTGTGACATGTCGGTGTCCCAATACTCTTCTTTATATAATGTCGGTCATGCTGCAGTAAAATAACAAGTTTGGTCCAACAGAAGAGTGGCATCAGGATTCAAACCTAAACTTAATGTGCAACAGATATTTAACTTAAAAAGGCATTAAATCTGATTATCCACTTACAAAGTGACTGAAAACTGAAAAAAACTGCAGATAAGCCGGAACGCTCGCTTCCAAGCTCCTTATGTTGGTGTAAGAACATTAAAATTCAGAACATCAGTGCAATTAAAATCCGTAAACTCATTGAACCTGAAATCGCATTAAAGTCTCGGGTTTCAGAAAAAAAAAGAGTTTTCTTCAGAGTGTAATTACAGTTCAGCAGAAATCAAGAAGCTGCAGAATGACAGAAGAGCCAGAGTTCTGCTCTGACACAACCTCACGAGTTTAAACAGAAGATCTGAATGAAATAAAGAGCAGAGAGCTTTAAATCACCTGAAACGCGTTCAGTGTGAGGAACTCAGAGAGTCCGCCATGAGAAGCACATCCATTAAACCGAACTTCAAAGAGAGAAAAGCCTTCGCTTTAAAAAAAAACTTAGAAACGCTTTGAAGTTTGCCGCATTCCGTCAGCGGCGGAGCAAAAACGGGGCAGAAAGTGTTTAAAGGTGAAAGAAAAGTTCAAGTAAATAAATCTACAAAACGCCGAAGCGAAGTTCGGAAGCAGAACAAGTGCAGGGAGGCTGCGCCGCGGCGGGGGTAGCGGGAACAGCGGGCGCGCGGCCGACGCGGCAACAAAGTAGCGAACGAAGCGGCGCACTTTGAACTTCTGCGGTTCAAAAGAGCGGGGCGACCCGACACACAGCCCCGAATCATCCGACCCACAGGCGCGCGAGCCGAACCGAGCCGGACCCGACCGGGGGTCGTGGCCGGAGCGCTACCTACTTGCACGATGTCGCCCTCGGCGCTGATGGTGGCTCCGGCCCGGGAGAAGCGGCCCTGCAGCCCGGTGCTGTAGGTGGTGTAGTCCCCGCTCGGGCTCGACTCGAACAGCACCACCTCCACGAAGGCCGTGTCCTTGGCCGCCGCGGTGAGCAGGAGGCAGAGCAGAAGCAGCAGCACCATCCACCCCGAGCCCTTCCTCCTGCCGCCGGGGCAGAACACCACCATCATCGTCCTCATCATCACCGCGATCAGCAGCACCACCTCCGGCAGCCGCGGCCTCATCTGTCCGGCTGAAGGCGCGCCGCCAGGCGGAACAGCATGTCCACGCGTCCGGGCTCGACTGCAGCAGAACCCCGCGGCGGAGCGGAGCGGAACCGCGGTCCAGTTCAGAGCAGAGGGTCGCGGTGGAGTCGGCTCAGAGTCGCGGCTCTGACTGAGGCATGGCTCGCTCGCTCGCGCGCTCTCTCTCTCTCTCTCTCTCTCTCTCTTCCCTTTGATCTCCGAACACGTGACGTTGTAATAGATTTTTTTTTGTCCCGAACTCTTCTCCCCGCCCACCCGCTTCGTGCCTCTCTTTTTTAAGGTGGAGCCGCGCAGTTGCGAGGCGCACGTACCGAACGCGGCTGATTCGGCGGCTTTTTGTCGCTCAGCGCGCGGCTGCATCACAGAGCGAACATCAGACGAACATCAGACGAACATCAGACGAACATCAGACGAACATCAAAGCATTTCACCCGAGAAACGTCCGCAGATTGTCCGATTTCTCTAAACTTTTTTTTCGGTCGTTGCTGTGAGTCGAACGGACGGTCCACCTTAAAAAGAAAGTCTGTTTTTTGCGCAAGCGAATTCTGTTCTGCGAGTTTTACTAAAAAAAACTCATTCATTAAACCGAACTCCGAACAAAGGCTCGATCGATAACACTGTTCATAACAATAACAACGTTTTCTAATTTGCACTCAAATAATCGCATTTCATTGAAAAAAACAAAAAACGGAGAGCTGTAAATCAAATGTAAAATATTGGGACACAAGTTTTGATATTAAATACGTCATAAGTTTGAACACACGATCGTTCTGTACACATTTTAAAGTCGCTACTCTTCTGAAGAAAATTTTTCGACAGTCTCTGAAGTGTTGCTGTTAAAATTGGGGCTCTTTGTTGTGTGAAGGGGTTCCTGTGGTCCCCTACATGACAGACAGTTTACTAAAGTTTAAAGCCTATTATAATGATCCATCCATCCATTATCTTCAGCTTTATCCTCTACTTGGGTCGTGGGGGTGTTTCCCATGCCCATCCAGGGGAAAACGTTTCGGGCGCTGGGCAGATACACCCAGCACAGGACGCCAATCCATCGCTGGGCACACACTCACACTCTATATGGGACAATTTGGAGAATTCAATTCACTTTGATCCATGTTTTTACTGTAGGAGGAAACCCGGGGAGAACATGGAAATTCCACCCAGATGGGGATTCGAACCGGGAATCCCTAGTGCTGAGAGGAGAACATGCTAACAACTAAGCCACGCCCATTGAATAAGTTTAATAAAGTTTAAAGCCTATTATAACATTCACAGTTTAGGGAAGGCCCTGTCCAATTTCAGCATGGCTGCAACGCTGAGCTAAAAAGGTGAGGTACTCGGCTTCATCCTGAATTCAATTCCATTTTCCAATTTTCCAGGACAAATGATAAATATTGGGCACTTGTTGCTCACTGGTGACCCACTCCAAAAGGTTGTGGAAGGCCCATCCACAGGAGGACTGCTGCTGCAGGAACAGAGGGTTCGGTGGTTGTCATATTTTTGTCCCGTTGGGTTGTTTTGATTGGTGCCTGAACTCGGGGTCAGTTCTGAAATTGTGACCTCATAAGTCTGGCTGTGTGATGGTCCCGCTCCGTATCTGAATGACCGCACAGTGAGGAATCTTCTCACCCCTGCCGTACTCTCGGATAATGACCGATTGTCTCCTCCAAACAAAAGCCTTCTTTCTGTCCAACAACAAATATGTTTGTCCGGCTGTCAGCGCTGCATCTCTGCTCCGTTCTCCAGAATTAATCCGTAGTGAGTGTGTGATTTTAGCTTGCTGCCAGTTCCATCCTCAGCAGCACCAGGATCCACTCGCTCACAGAAAAGCTCCTTTATGTTCCATCACTGACTGCACGTTCCACGGGGGCTCCTGTTCCCACGACCGGACACACCCTGCATGTCAGAGTGCTCATTTTAATACAGATCACCAAACATCACTGAACTAAATCTCTGTCAGCTGGAATTAAATCTCCAGATCTAAAGACTGCCTTCTGAATGACTGAAGTTCATAAGCACAGCTAAATAAAAATGAATCCGGATTATTCCATTCCATTCCACGTTCCATTCTGCCCTCTGTCGGTGAGAGGAGGAATGACCGCTGAGCTGATACTGAGAATCTGTAGTTTATAAAATCATTATCAGATTCAGTAAATCAGTCAGAAATCTCACACAGAGAGGGAATCTCCTGCTGAGTGTGCATTTATAACCACGCTGTATGAATCTAAATCATATAATGCGGTTTATTTAGTTTAAAACAATCAGGGGAACATGTGACCTGAATCCCTCCACTGTCTGAAGATGCTCTTTGGTTCTTGGCCTCGATGCTGTACTGTATTATTATATAAAGTCATTAGGGGGCCCCCTCATTTAGGAACATGTTCTCCCCCAGAACAAACGCACCACTGAACACTGACTGGGTTCCAGACACGAGACTGTGATGTCAGTGTTTAGCTGAAGCTCCGTTCAGAGTGACCTGTTTCACACTTTGCTTGGTTCCATTTGTGTTGCTTCACAACACTCAGCTCTTTAACGTCGGACTCTTCCGTCTGTCTCTGCTCCTCATGCGTCCATTGTGAGTTTATCATGTGTTCATTCTGTTTTCATCATGAGTTCATTGTGTTCATCATGAGTTTAAAATGTCTCGACTCTCTGAACTGGATCATGAAGACGAAACATTACTGAAAACAAGCAGCCGGGTTCGAACCCTGACAGGCAGGTGAGATGTCCACATATTTGGTCAATGTTCTTCTGGACGATCCAGCCATAGCTCAGGTTCAGCATCTTCACAGAGGAACACGATGTCGTTTCCTAACAGAAGATCCTCCACCGTACCTCACAGTGGATCCTCACATCCAATCCGAAGATCCTTTTTTTTTTTCGTCTCAATGTTTAAACGTGAATCACGACACGTGCGTCTGATCTCAGCTCTGTTCATTCCTCACGCTCCACCATCTGCACGTGTTCAGAACCAGAAGAATAGAACGTGGGAGCCTCTGGTGGACTTTAAACAGGCGTGGGGCCGTCTCTCAGTCCTCAGGGGTGAAAGTGCTGACCGTGGGGCTGAATCTGGCTCTGGTCCCAGGTCAGTGTTAGAGTTAAAAAGCAAAGCAGGGACACAGAGATGCACTGCATCTTTATTCTGAGGTCTGAAGATAAAGAAGGTTTAGCGGTGCTTTATGTCGTGTTTGCTTTTATAATAAATTCTGAATCTCTTTATGCGACAATAATTATAAAATTAAAAAGCTTCTATTCTGGTGTCGCCTGTTCAGCTTTTAATAATGCTGCATCTTTAAACTTAAATAATCAGAAACGAAGTCGTTCTGTTAACTATTTTTTCAGTCTGGAGCCTATCCCAGCTTATACGGTGAAAGGCAATGTGGCACACAGAAAACAATTGTTAATGGAAAACAGGTCCAACATTCTGAAGACGGCCTGCTTTCTGAGGACGGATGTGTAAACTGGTCCTCGCTGTAGACCCGAGGTGCTGATTCTGACTGGACTCGCCGTTTGATCTTTAATGTTCATCAGTTTAGACGACATGGCAGGTTTGCTGTGAAACATCACGTCACATTTCGACATAAACAGGTTTTCACTCAGTGAGCTGAGAGGGATTGCTCTTGCATTTGCATGGTTTAAAGGTTCACACGACCAAAAAAAAAACCTCTGAAATGTGTGAGAACTGAAGGAACGATGAAGAAAGGGCTGCTTGTCGTCTCTGAAGATCAACGGAGCGTTTTCCAGATCAGAGGAGACGCGTGAGAGAAACGAACCAGAAGAGAGACGTCAAAGCTGAGAACCCGCAGCAGAGCGACGACGTGGAGCGAACAAACAACAACATGAAAGAGATTAAAGCTCCCGCTTGTCTGAATTTATTTTTATAGCTTTTTTCCCCCAAACCACTGGGTTTTCCTCTCTCTCTCTCTCTCTCTCTTTCTTTCTCTCTGTTTGAACTTTAGATCTTCTCCACATGACGTCTTCTCTTTTTCTGTGCACAGTTGAGCTGTTGGAATTGAACTGACCACCATCTCCAGAGAGAAAGTCCACAGCTCCATAAAACACTCCATTCAGCTCTGTGATGTCTGTCCAGCATTCACACACACCCTCACACACACACACACACACACACTAAACATAATAAATTAGGGAGAAAAAAACTCTCACTCTGCTGGAAATCCAGCCCTGCAGAGGAGATCAGACGGTCCGATACCCCCACCCGCCCACCCACCCACCCATCACCGGGGGTCTGAGACGACGGTGGTATTCTCTTTTGGTCCACAGAGAAGAAATTACAAGGAAGGAGAAGACAACGGCAATTACCATGTCTGCTCCCGTGATCTATCATCATATATGCAAAAATGTGTAGTTTGCGCCTGGGCTGTAATTACAGCTCATGTCTCTGCTGTCATTATGACCATAAATAGACTTCCACTCAGGGAAGCTTCAATCAGAACGCAGACATGCTGCAGGAAGCGGAAGCCTGAAGCATGGACTGAAGAACCAGGACACAGAGCCCACGCCGTGCACAGGAGGAGGATCTGGGCCCATCACCTCGGGGTCTGGACCTGGACCTCTGGAGAACTGTAAGGTTCGAACTGTCCTTCAGTCCATCCATCCATCCATCATCTTCTACTTTATCCTATATTAGGGTCACGGGGGGGGGGGGGGCATGCCCATCCAGGGGAGAACACTTCGGCGCTGGGCATAGACCCAGGACAGGGTGCCAATCTATTGCTGGACACACACTCACTTTTGGACTGTGGGAGGAAACCGGAGAGGAAACCCACGCGGACACTGGGAGAACATGGAAACTCCACCCAGATGGGGAATCGAACCGGGAATCGCTAGTGCTGAGAGGAGAACATGCTAAACCACTAAGCCACCGTGCCGCCCTTGCTTCAGTCCTTAAACTCAAAAACTAGAGAAACCCTAACAGAGTCCTGACCACAACGCCGTCCAACATGTTTAAAATGGATTCAAACTGAGACTCTGGACCGAATCTTCACAGAACCTCAACATTATTACCATTAAAGTAAAAAAAACACATGGCGGTTGACTGAAGCCTTAACAAACTCATGCAGGTGACTAACGATCAATGTTTCGGTGTCCACTTACTTCTGACTCTGTATTGTCTTAATAATAATTAACTAAAAAACTCAATTAGACTTCAGCGAATCGTAAGGACTTAACCTGATGGTCTTCCGTTTTGAAGCGTAGTTCATCACGTGATGCTGTACTTGGGTCATCGTTCCCGTAGATGGCGCTGTGTAGACTTCAGGAAAATGTTTTATGGCGGTGACGGGTCTTCACCACAAGAGGGCGTCTTGGTATAAGGGCTGTCGTCTCACTTGTGCAGCAAATGTCAGATAATAAAAAAATACTATTACCACTTATAATAATAATAATAATAATAATAATAATAATAATAATTATTATTATTATTATTATTATTATTATTATTATTATTATTGTTATTATTATTACTATTATTGTTATTATTGTAATTATCAAGCAAACATTATTTAAAAAAAAAAAAAATTTTTAATCCACTTATTTTAATTAGGGTACCAGATGGAGCCTATCCCAGCATTCACTGGAGCAAAGGCCTGGGATCCACCATGGACATGTTTTTTGTATTGTGTGAATAAAATACAAAGAGAACATGCAAAATCCACTCAGAAATATAAGTTCATCCATCCATCCATTATCTTCAGCTTTGTCCTCTACTAGAGTCGCGTGGTGGGGGAGGGTTCCCCATGTCCATCCAGGGGAGAACGTTTTGGGTGCTGGGCAGACCCTCCCAGGTCAGGACACCAATCTATCGCTAGGCGTGAGTTCATAGAGTGTATTTAATTTCATTTAGCTGAGTTTCTTAATATTATGTTTTTTTTTATTTATTCATTTCTGGTTTTGGAATTGACGTGACTCCAGCTCTCAGCTGATTGGTTACAGGAGCAAATCCATCTGAAACATTTACATCGTCTTCATTTGAAGCAAATGCAAATGTTTAGAAGCTCAATATGAAAGTGGAACGGAACGACAGGAAGTGAGTGACCAACATGTGAAAACCTGCAGAGAGAGAATTCATCACACCACACACACACACACACACACACACACATACACACACACTCCGTTTCTTCAAGACTGCTGTAAATGCGGATGATGAAAGAGGACAGGGGAAGTGTTGGTACGTTACACCTCATGTTGCATAAGACCTTCTTCCTGTCTGATCTTAAATAATCAGGTTTAATGAAGCTGGGCTCTCCGTTGTTTGAACTTCATCATCATTAACGTTAACAAGTGTATAATCAACTTTATCAAACTCTTTTATTTTACATTTAGAAGAATTCGGACTCCCTCACTTCAGATGAACACGATGATCTGTAATGATCTGACAGAATCTAAATCAGAAAATTAAAAATAACTGGATATAGTACCCCCTCCTCCTCCAAACACACACACACACACACACACACACACACAGGGTGGAGTACAATAAGGTCTTTGGGTAAACATGGCCTCAGGTCTGAGAATCCGCAAGCTGGGCTATGTGTCTGTGTGTGTGTGTGTGTGTGTGTGTGTGTGTGTGTGTGATGAATGGGTGTGACCTCACAACACCTCAATACCTCAGAGTCAATAGTACCAACTTATTAACCAACACACACACACACACACACACACACATACAGGATGCTTATGTTGACTGTAGCTAACAGTTAATCATGCCCTGTGTTCTCGACCGCTCCTGTAACACACCCTCAGATTAGCACTGCCCCTTTGTCTGACTGGAGAACCTCCACTGAGCTGCTTATAGAACAGAAGTCTGAATGTCTGCATCAACCCGTCGTGTTCTAAAGAGTAAAAACATCCGATCCCAAAGAAGTTCACTCATAAACCTGCCATTACACCCAGCGTTAAAGGTTCTACTTCATACAGAACCCATTAAATTGCAATTTACAAGGGAGACACCATCATGCCAAGACAAAATTCCTTGTGTGTGTAACATACTTGGCAAATAAAACTGATTCTGATTCTGAATAATGCTTTCCATGAAAGTGAATCAATATCTGAATCAAGGAGTCGTTTAGCTAGAATGAATGATTTCTTTCCTGACGCCGTAGGGTTTTAAATAAACAGCTGTCATCTCATTCTAACCTTAAACGTTCAGTTTCATTTCTCACTTCTGAATTTCTTATTAAAACACAGGGAAATTCTCCCCCACAGGGTCTGAGTGAGGAGAGTGACACTCTGACAGAGAGTGATTCAGGAGTTAAAAAAAAAGAAGCGATGATTTTGACGCTGGCTGCTCTTAAGTTTTTTTTTTAAATAAATCTCCCATAAACCAAAATTCAGCAGAAACACAAACCCAAAGCACCCTGTCAATACACTCACATATTTTAATCCGACGAAAGAACCTGGAATAACGCAGTGTGCGTGATCATACCTCAAACCAGCGAAGACGACGTTGCCCTGGTTTGCATTTTACAAGTCAGTTTGTTTATCCTGAATCTCCGTTCTGAGCCGTCTGGGTGACGGACTGCTCACCATGTGACCTGTAAACACAGCACCATTCAGATGGTAATAACAGAGCAGTCACTCAGCAGAGGTGCCATTACTTACACTCTGCCTTGTGACTCTGTTATTACACTCTATTAACAGAAAGTCGTCCTGTAGATTCCACATTGCGTTCTGAACAATACAGAGGGAAAGGGATTCTCCATCAAATGTGTTTTTATAAGTCTGATCTAATTTCAGACGGATGAATAGAAAACACATGGTTCTTCAGTAAAGCTAAATGATGGAGGGGGGGGGGAGTATCAGCTTTTTAAAAAGAACAACCAGTCTTCTATTGATTAATTACATGTTTGTAATTGTTTCTATTGATTACCAACATGTAAAAGCTGATCACATTCTGTTTATGTTTAACATGTTTGATTTTTGTCTTTTTCAAAATATATTTATTCATTCATTCATTCATTATCTTCCGCTTATCCTCTATTAGGGTCGCGGTGGGGTTCCCCATGCCCATCCAGGGGAGAACGTCTCGGGCGCTGGGCAGATAGACCCAGGACAGGGTGCCAATATTTCGCTGGCCACACACTCACTCACACAGACACACTCTAAATTGGGCAATTTTGAGAATTCAATTAACTTGATCCATGTTTTTGGACTGTGGGAAGAAACCGGAGAACCCGGAGGAAACCCACGCAGACACGGGGAGAACATGGAAACTCCACCCAGATGGGGATTCGAACCGGGAATCCCTAGCGCTGAGAGGCGAATGTGCTAACCACTAAACCACTGTGCCGCCCAAAATATATTTAATGCAGTCATAAAGTAACAAAAAAAAAGAACTTTACATCCTGCAAAAGTTATGTTGCTAATAAAAAAGTAATGGTGAGCAGATATACATATATATGTAAAATAAAGTTTGTTTCATTGGTCAGTAAAAAAAATAATTAAAAAAATAATTAAAATGTGGCAGTTTATCATTTTCTTTGCATTCATTCTTTTATTTATAAACCTCATTAAATTGTCTTTTTCCTTCATATATATTATTCTGTTGAATTGTAAAGAAAAGAAGGAAATTTAGTTTATAAATCAATGTAATCTAAGTATATAATGAAAGTAATAAACTGCCATATTTTTTATTTGTAATAGTTTTTTTTGTTATCACTGATCAATGAAACAAACTTTATTTTACTTTATTTTATTGTTATTTCTATTCTCGTCTCACACAATTAATAAACAGTATTTATCATTTAAATTTTTAACTTTATGGAGTAAAATGTGAGACATTTTTAGATATATAAATATAAACTAATGAAATATAACAGCTCTGCTGCTTTAGTAACGCAGACATTTTTATTATCGGGCCTCGTGTTTTGTTGTAACGTTACATTGAACGCTGTATGACGTAAATAAGATCGGTTTGGGTTAGAATCTGATGCAATAAGATGAAATGTACAGCGGCGGCGGCTTGGCGGTTCCGCGGGCGGATCGTGGAGTTCGGGTTCGGTTCTGAAGCGGAACGGTGTTCGGCAGAACCGCAGCGTTCCGTAAAGAACGTTGAATGTAAATTTCATCAGCTTTTCCGTCCAATGAAAGGCCTGCGATATCTGACGCAGACGGCCAGGGACCAATCAGATTCCACCACGTTGGTAGATATAGGCTTCCGACCGGCTCCGCCTGGTTCAGTCAGTGGAGGAGGAACGACGGGAGCATCACCGCGGCGGAGTTCACTTCGCCTTCGTACCAACAATAAACGCAAACAGGTCTTTAGGATCCACACGATACATACACCATGGTTGTAGTCACGGCGGGGCCCGGAGGAGCCCACAAAGTGCTTCTTATTTCAGCTTCTTCACACTCCGGAGACGTCGCCGCTCCACCTCTGAGGAAACGACAAAGACTTACACATCTGAGTCCCGAAGAGAAAGCACTTCGCAGGTATTTATTTATAATAAAAAAAAATGTCTTGTTTTTTTGTGTCAGATGAGTCCGTTGTTGTTTACACTATATTTAATGAACAATGTAAGGGGAGCGCCCCCGAGATAAGGGGATTTATCGGCGTGGTTGCCTGATTTGTAAGAATTGCGTGGTTGCCATATTTCGCCGAAAATAAGTTAAATCAAAACCCGTTGTGATCATAATTGTTTCGAAGTTAATTAAATGTTTGCTTGTGTGTAAAGTACATATTTATAATTGACCCGTAAATATTAGTAATATGTGATTATATAATAAGCAATAAACCTGTAATGAAGTCCGTTATTGTGAAATGTAACCCGAGATGTACAGTGTGAAATGTCCAGTTTGACAGCTGTGTGTGTTGTGAGGTCAGAGTTGGTGTGAAAAACAAGTTCGTAAGTTTTTAAAGTTAAATCGTGTTGATTTTAAAATGTATAAAACTTTCACAGCTTTTTACAACTAATGTTTAGGTCGTAAAACATCTGCTTCAGCAACTTTGGATGTGGAGTTTGAACTTGCGATGCAGGTTTGGACTTTAATCCTAGGGAATGAGTTGCCAGGTTGTCAGGATTAAGTCTGTTTTTTTGGCCCCTAGTTCAGGGATGCAATCAAAGTTGAGATAAGCAGGAAAAGAAAAAAAAAAAAAAACCGTCGTGGGTTTAGGTTTGGCTCGTCTTACACCTGGATTTGGCAACCTGAAGCCAGGCCACACCCTCGTCTGCATATTCAGTTCTGCCTGCGTGGCAGCGGAGCGATTCACCTCCCACCATTTGCATCCCTTTTGCAGTCTGCAGACTTCAATTTTCCTACTTTCGGCAATTTAGAAGTTTAAAACAACTGAAAATTGGTGTGCAACTCATCGCTGTCTCCCCCTGCAGGAAACTGAAGAACAGAGTTGCGGCGCAGACGGCACGGGACAGAAAAAAGGCCAAAATGGGCGAATTGGAGCAGCAGGTTCTGGAACTGGAGCTGGAGGTGCGTAACGTCTGAAGTCTGATTTGGTTTTCGAGGCCGGCGTCGGTTGCGAGATCTGAGCGGGAGATTGTTTCCTTCCACAGAATCAGAAACTCCACCTGGAGAATGAGATGTTGAGAGAGAGGACGAGCGATTTGACGAGCGAGAACGACGAACTGAGACAGAGACTGGGGTTGGACACACTCACCAGGAAAGCACGAGTAAGGGCATTCACGTTACGATGCAGGAGGGATGATGGGTGATGTTAATGACGACGTCCCCGCTGATGTCCCTCTCCGTGTTGATTCAGGTGGTGGAGTCCAGCGCGAGCGATTTGGTTTTGCTGAACGGGTCTACTGAGTCCGCAGCACTCAGCCTATGTGTGCCTCCGCAGCAGGTGCAGGCCCAGCAGTCATCAAAGCCGAAGACCTCGCCCTGGATCCTGATTCTGCTGACCCTGCAGAGTCTGAGGTGAGTTCATACACCATACCATTCGGCTCGTGAGGTCGCACTGTGGGTTACCCAGCTCTCCCGGAGTTTCCGGTTCCGATCCGGTTCCATCCAGCTGGTTGGCACAGGAGTTCTGCTGGAATGCAGTTCTTCGGGTAGTACCCGGTGATCCAGCACTTTCTGGGACGTGACGTCCATCTGGGATCCTATTCGTGTGATGAACGTGTCAGAGCGGCAAAACTGGAAACGCGGCGGCGTTCGGGAATCCGGGTTTAAAGGGTAGAACCGGTTTTACCTACGAAGGCTCGCCCCGTTGTTCCCAGAACCAGTTTAACGTGGCAGAATTCCTTTGTTCCAGAAGCTTCCGTGTGAATGTGTGCTGATGGTGTTCCTCTTTCCTCCTGCAGTCTGATCTCCTGCTTGGCATCCTGGACATCATCGATCCGGAGCTCTTCCTCAAAGAAGATGAGGAGCCGAGCTCCCCCGAGCCGCTCGTGCTGGTGGGATCAGCCTCAGGTCCGCTACCTGCCCCCCCACCTGGAGCTGTGGGGGCGGCACCAGTTAAGCTGGAGGCCCTTAATGAACTGATTCAGTTCGACCACATCTACACCAAACCGGTGGAGGACGACAAGGAGGGCGTCGTCCAGCACGCCGCTGCCGTGAAGGCCGAGTCGGACGCCGTCGTGACCTTCACCTGCTCGTCTCCGAAGGATGAGCAGATCGAGGTGGAGGTAGAGACGGTGTCCGTGAAGGACGAGCCGGACGAGGGGACCGTCCCCGTGACGGAGACGGAGCCGATGGACGCGGACGACTTCCTGTGCGAGTCTCCGTCGTTGGGCGGTTACGAGCGGACGGCGTGCCTGCTCCACGATTCGTACAGCGACTCTGGATACGAGAACTCTCCTTCCCCGTTCAGCGACATGTCCTCGTCCCCGCTGTGCGCTGACGGCTCCTGGGACGACATGTTCGCTAACGAACTCTTTCCGCAGCTGATCAGCGTCTAGACGAACCAACACGTTGGTTCCCAACGGTTCCGCGTACAGCGCTAACAGACCAAAATGGTTCCGGGCGTCTCCTGGAAAACGGACGTTCGAGCTTCAAACGTAGCAAATGAATCAGTGAATCGATTGAATCAGTGAGATTCGGCTTCAGTATTTTGTCCATAAGGTGAAGCATGTTTTAAAAAAATAAATAAAACGATATAAAGCTATTTATTTGTGCATCCTGTACCAGAGTCCTGTATCATAATCTGTCGTCTTCTCATCGTCGCCCTCCTTGTAAAATCCTAAACCTCATTAAACAAAGAACCTGCATTGCATCCTGTGTCACATTGTTTATTTAGAGGGAACTTTGGTATGTTCTTTACAGATACACTAACATGGTCAGTATCGCAGCAGTCGCAAAAATCCAGACTGAACACATGACCCAACAAGTGTTTAAATCAGCTTAAGAAGTGTTTAGGAAGGCATGGCATCGGTGTATTTTTTATTTTTTTTTAAACCTACAGGATCTTCGTTTGGGGAAGGCCCTGTTCTGTTGTGTCCTGTAGAAGAGCTCGTCCCCCAAGAATGGACCTAGAACAGTGTCCTATGAGGTGTGACGACGGTTCTGATTGGTTCCGAAGCTTTAAAAACATTCATAAAACCCATAACGCTGCATACAACTTCTTTATTTTAATGGGTTGCTGGTTGGTTCTTTCAGGCGGAGCGTAAGCACTCCACCTGGTTCTACCCTGAGACCGATCCGGTTTGGACGCAGTGCTGTCCTTTGTCTAGCTCGAGCGCTGATGTACCGACTGACCGGCTTTTATTTCCCGCAGTCTTTCATCGGCGTGTGTTTACAGAGCTGTGACCTGATCTGAGATCAGTGTCTGTTCTTACACAGCCTGACATTTTATCCTCTTTATTTGCAGTCATGTGACCGGAGGAAAGGTCAGTGTGATGTCGTCATCAGCACTAAACCATTAAAGCAGCCAGCATTCCTGTTTTTCAGGAGCGTTGACGCCAGAAAAGCACAAAACCCAAATCACTAGCGCCTCAGGTCTGAGCACAGTTTGGGAAGGTCCTGCTTCCTCCAGCTGGACTGTGGTTGGACGGGTTCAAGCATTTAGGTTTTATTAAATACGACATTGGGTGGAACCACAGCTCCTCACCTCGGTTCCTCGCTATCGTGTTTATTTGCGACGTGTTGAAGTTCCTGTGGGAGGAACTGAGGTTTGCAGCAGCGTCACTTCAGACTTGTGTGGTTTCTCAGATTCAGTTCTTGTCGTATCAGATTCAGAGCCACAAGTATACAGACGCCTACGTTAAACTCAATATTTGTTTCTATTTGACGACTGAATCAAGGACAAAGCTCAGAGACGGTCTGAAGGCACGGTGGCTGAACTCAGGAGATGGACGTTAACGAGGTTACACAGGGACTTACTGCTCGCACTATATTTTGCCGAACGCCGGAGTCCGGGCTGAAATTAGACGTGATAATATAGAGCTGATGATATAGAGCAGCCGTCAGCCCGGAGCTCCACGCGTCTCAGCTTTCTGAGAGACGGGGACATTCTGCTGACAGGAAGTCAGCTGCTTCTCCATTTTAGAATTCAGAAACAAGGAAGCGTTCGGAGGAATGAGCGATGAATTCAGCATTCTCTCTCTTTTACAGCTGCGAGTTTCACGTTCACACTTTCATGTTTCAGACAGAACGGGGGGGTGGGGTGGGGGGGGGCGGGGGGATGTGGTGAAGTGGAAAACACATGCATATTTATATAAAGTGAGCTGGTCAGCGATGATGCAGCCGTCTTTCCGTCCTTCGCGTCCTGTGACGGGTTCCGCTCACTGAGTGACTCATGAGAATTCAGAGACGTAAACAAACCTGGGGACTTTGAGGGGAAAATGGAGATGGATATGTGCAGGACCTAGGGCTTCCCGGTTCGAATCCCCATCTGGGTGGAGTTTCCATGTCCTTCCCGTGTCTGTGTGGGTTTCCTCCGTGTTCTCCGGTTTCCTCCCACAGTCCAAAAACATGGTCAATTGAATTCTCCGAATTGCTCCACATAGAGTGTGTCTGTGTGAGTGAGTGTGTGCCCAGCGATAGATTGCCCCACTATCCTGGGTGAATCTGCCCAGCGCCCGAAACGTTCTCCCCTGGATGGGCATGGGGACCCCCCCCCGCGACCCTAATAGAGGATAAAGCGGAAGATAATGGATGGATATGTGCAGGACGGAGAGCCAAGTTCAGGTTTAGGTGGCGGATTGAGGGAGAGGGGGTTGAGGACAGGTTTCAGGTTAGGATACCAAGAAATGGATGTGGTTTTGGAAATGGAACAGGGGAATTTTGAGGAATAAAATATGGAATGCATCTCAGAAAATATAAGCGGGTTGTCAGGGATTTTGGCCTGAGGTGAGAAAAACAGACAGCGGGTGCGAGGAGGAGAGGTACCATGTTTAAAACGTTCTCTAATTTTGCTTCTTATGTCTCTGTGAGAGGGTTCAGTCTCTCACTCGGACTGAGGGATGAAGAGATGAACAGGAGAGAGAGAGAGAGAGAGAGAGACCAGCAGGAGGAGGAGGGAGAGACGTCATTTACGACACATGGGCGACGGTCGCCATGGTTTCACTTCCTGTCCATGTGGCAATGTTCTCCACACACTGTGTGGAAAATCGTTTACACACACACACACACTCTATTTGCATCTACGCAAGAAAAGTTCATCTGATCTGAGGGACTGAGTTTGACCTTCAGTGAAAAACAAAAAGACGTGAACGTGAATGAAATGCCGCCTTCTGTTTCTCACTTTGATCTCATTCATAAACTAATCGAAACACTGATACAGCAGGAGGGGTAATCAATAACAAACTGATTAATATGTTCTACTTCAGCATTATTATCATTATTATAATCCTTACACAGATTCTAATAAACAGACTACAAAACAAATAACATCGGCGAGCTCAGACATGACGGGATAATACTGAGAACGATGATGTAATTAATCAGCATTAATAATCTGTTTTACTGGTTTAATGAGTAAAGAAAGGTTAAACACACACACACACACACACACACACACACACACACACAATGATGTTTACTGAACACAGGGAACTCTGGGCTTTGTGCTGAGTTTGAGAGTCAGAACGTTAAGGGTGTGTTACGTTCCAGTAAAAGTGTCTGTGTTTGTGTGTGTGTGTGTGTGTGTGTGGGTGGGTGGGTGTGTGGGGGGGGGGAGTGTTGTAGCTAAACACTGACAGCTTTCACTTGAATTCTTATCTTAAAAAATATAACCTTATTAAAGGAGTTCAGAACTGAATAAAACAATGTGTGTCTAACTGGAGGTTCTGTCTGAGGTTTTGTCTGAGGTTCTGTAGGAGGTTCTGTAGGAGGTTCTGTCTGAGGTCCTGACTGAGGTTCTGTAGGAGGTTCTGTTTGAGGTCCTGACTGAGGTCCTGACTGAGGTTCTGTAGGAGGTTCTGTCTGAGGTTCTGTTTGAGGTCCTGACTGAGGTCCTGACTGAGGTCCTGACTGAGGTTCTGTAGGAGGTTCTGTCTGAGGTTCTGTTTGAGGTCCTGACTGAGGTCCTGACTGAGGTTCTGTAGGAGGTTCTGTTTGAGGTCCTGACTGATATCCTGACTGAGTTCCTGACTGAGGTTCTGTAGGAGGTTCTGTCTGAGGTTCTGTCTGAGGTTCTGTTTGAGGTCCTGACTGAGGTTCTGTCTGAG
>JAFMOD010000939.1:48913-76245 GCA_019802435.1 Corydoras maculifer
TCTGTCTGAGGTCCTGACTGAGGTTCTGCGCCTGAGGAAAGCTGCTTGACGGTAAATGAAACCAGTTCTGAACGTTCCTACGGGATGTCACTTCACTGTCTGCTGCTGTAATTCTGTAACAACGGCGATAAAGAGAATGATGCAGCATCAGAAGTTACAACGTTCTGCTTTTTTGGTTCAGATAACAAAAGACCTCAGAGTTCTCCTCTGATGAACCAATCAGAGAGGTGAACAAAGGTTTAAACATTGTGAGCAGAGGTTTTTAATAATTACACCACTCACACTATTTTAAATTATTCAGTCGGATCGTGTTAACACGGTCAGCCATCAGACCGAGGCCCAAAGCTGCAAAGGTTCTGCATTAAACACTCCACAGAACCATTAGAACATGCATCTGATTTTAAAAAGCCACACCCACTTCTGATTATTGTTTAAATAAATTCAGATGATGACCTGTTCGTTACTGGTGTGTTCCCGTAGGTCAGGTCGTGATCACTCAGTGGGTCACTGTGGACCGCCGGGATTTCAGAGAACTGCACTGGACTTTAAATCCCACATGTCAGAATCATTAGTGATGATCAGAGACAAGTTAATTTGGGGGGGGGGGGGCTATATTACCTAAACGTTGGTTCACTTCACAAATCATTCAATTAACCAATTAACACACAGTTAAATGAACGATTAATCAATTTTAATTAGTAAATGAGTGATAAGTATTTGGTGATTAAAGCTCATTTATTAAAGTGTGTTTAGATAGATGGAATACTTTATTTATCTCCAGAGGAAATTTAGCAGAAAGAAAAAAAAATAGTACTGATACAATAAAAATTTTTTTTTAAAAACAGTTTAAAAAAAAAGTAATAAGAAAAAAAAAAGTATAAATAAAATGAAATCTATTTGTTATATTATTATGGATTCAGAATCAGAAAAGCATCCTGAATTTAAAGGTTTGAAAGGTTTATGTTTTCAGATGAAAATGGAACAGAACATTCTGAATGAAAATAAAAAATAAAAAAAATACTCAAAAACTATAAATATTAAAGCTGTGAGGTCAGGAGGTTCATTTAGGGATCTCTCTCTCACACACACACAGACAGACACACACACAACAGTCTATACTGCCAGTAAATGTAAAGTAAATATTGGATTTTCCGGCGTTTTTTTCTTTTTTTAAAGCAGCAAAAGGAGAGAAGCTCAAGGACACGCTGAACACACACACACACACACGCACACACACACACACGCACACACACAGTGTGCAAACAAAGCTACACAGTCTCGATCGTTGGTGTTTTAAGATTATCTTCGTGCAGAAGTTTAACTCATTAATTTCATTGTTCTGTATAAAAGCGAAAGTTCAATGAAACACTTTGATGTTCGCGGTTCAGAGAAAACAACAGCAGTGACGTCACAATTCATTCATTCACCAGAATTTTACATCAGAAATAAAACCACAGACTTTAAACATCAGACAGACAGACAGACAGACAGACAGACAGACAGACAGACAGACAGACAGACAGACAGACAGACAGACAGACAGACAGACAGACAGACAGACGCATTGGGCTCGTACCTCGCGCGTTGTTTCCGGTGTCTTTTAACTCCTCCCACTGCCGACAGAGGGGCGGGATCATTAATCACATCAAACGCAGCCAGGTGTTTCATTTACCTGACCTGCTTCCGGTCCCTGTTACAGGCTCCGCCCACTGCCGCGTAGTTAAACATAATTAAATAACACAACGTTCTTTTATAAATTGGTATAAAAACCATTTTATATGATGCTTTAAACTTCATTACACTCAATAAACAGACACCTTTATTAAAGAGCTCGCGGATTATTAGTGATTAATTTATTAATGACATAATAAAGAATTCCAGTGGGTTTCTGACTGATGTTCAGGGATTCGGTGAGTAAGTCAAGTCCATGTGGAGGAAGCATCCCCCACCCTGACACCCCCCCCCCCCAGACACCCCCCCCCCAGGCTCAGGCTTTATAGAAAGGCATTCCAGAAATGTCCCAACTCGTTCTTCCCCCCTTCGGGCCCCCGGGGGCCTCTGTGTGGTTCCCCTCTGTCTTCAGACCGGGTTTTTATCTCAGGTCTCTTACATTTAGCTGACGTTTTATTCCTAACATTTAGATTTAAACACAGATTTACACCATGAAACCAAAACTATGTGGACACCCCTCAGAAAATCAACGTGAACAGCAATGAATTGAATTCTGTTTATTTTTTAAAGTTGAATACTTGAACTAATGCCCGAAAACGTAACTCTAATGTCTGCGAAGATGTAATTTATTAACTTCCGGAACAAAATGTAGTTTGAAAAACAATGATTGAAGGAAATAAAGGCGTGTGATGCCGTCAGAGTGGATGGTGATCCCTGATTATTGTGGGTTCAGTCTGCTCCAGAGCCAGCAGTCGTACTCGTCTGTGTTCATCCTCACGATGTTTTCTCTCACCAACTAACACAGAGACGATAAGAACACAGCGGTGATTCAAATTCCGCCTTTAATTAAACTTAAAAGAAATGTGTTTTAATCCACAGTGAGCACTGTTTTACACAAAATCTTACAAACTGAAGCTTTAAACTCAATTACAATACACATGAAAACAGTTAATACTGTAAAGAACCACCTATTAATCTGTGAGTGAGTAAGAGAGAGAGAGAGAGACAGAGAGAGAGACACACAGAGAGAGACAGAGAAAGAGAGAGAGACAGAGAGAGACAGAGAGAGAATGAGACAAAAATAGGATCTGAATTTAAGAAAAGATGAAGAAGAAAGAGTTTTTACAGAACCTCATAATTACACACTGTTTAATAACAGACCTCAGTTCCTCACTGATTACAGTCTGAGGTTGAGGGGTGTGTGTGTGTGTGTATTGTCACAAAACACTAAAACAGCACAATGCCACAGTGGGTAAGAATTAGGTGTCTACTAATAATAATTCAGTTGCAGATGTTTCCAGATGTTCAGAGGTAAGAAAAGTGAGAATGCTTGGGAATAGTTTGGGTTTGCACATCTGGTTATCCACTGTGGACTTTTACTGCGTGAAGGTTGTAATTTAAAGATATAAATGGCAGGAGGTCTGCAGGGGGGGGGGGGGGGGTGTGGTTGTGTGTGTGTGTGGTTGTGTTCGTGTTTGTGTGTAAACAGTAAATTTGCCTCCCTGTAAAACAGGTCACTCACGTGTAGCTTATTCTAAAGCTAACCAAACAATATTTTACAACTAAAGGCTGATCATTTAATAAAAACACACGTCTGAGGAGGTCAGTGGGTGGGGTCACTACCTCTATGGCCACACACAGGTCGGGGCAGCAGAGCTCCCAGGGTGCGAGGGAGTTTAGGACCCTGAGGAAAACCGGAGGTTCCACACGAAGTAATGGCTTTTCCAAAAACACCTTCAGCTTCTTCATCACACACTGCAACTTTCCACTGGAGTGTGTGTGTGCACTGAGATTGAGGAGTAACGCTGACAGCCTGCACACACACACACACACACACACACACACACACACTATAATAAGTATTCACTATTAAATAATTAAAATATTTAGCTGTGATATAATCTGTGGTGTGTGGATGTAGATTTAGTGCAGGTGTAATATACACACTGACCACTGGGTGCTGTAGTGAGTGGGTTCAAGATCTGAATTCTTCTGCACCTGTGAGGTTGAGGACACGCCCATCACAGAGGAACACATCCTTCTGAAGAAAGACAGATGAAATAGAAAGAGATGTGAATGATTATAAGTATTTTATTTGTTAGTGTGTGTGTGTGTGTGTGTGTGTGTGTGTGTGTGTGTGTGTGTGTGTGTGTGTGGAGGGGGAGGGTACTATATCCATTTTTAAAAAATTTCTGATTTAGTATCTGGGCGGCACGGTGGCTTAGTGGTTAGCACGTTTGCCTCTCAGCACTAGGGATTCCTGGTTCGAATCCCAATCTGGGTAAAGTTTCCATGTTCTCCCGGTGTCTGCATGGGTTTCCTCCGGGTTCTCCGAGTTCCTCCCACAGTCCAAAAACATGGATGAAGTCAATTGAGTTCTCCAAATTGCACCATACAGAGTGTGTGTGTGAGTGAGTGTGTGTCCAGGGATAGATTGGTGTCCTGTCCTGGGTGTATCTGCCCAGCGCCCGAGACGTTTCCCCCTGGATGGGCATAGGGAACCACCCCCCCCCCCCGCAACCCTAATAGAGGATAAAGCGGAAGATAATGGATGGATGGATGGATTTAGTATCTATGTGTGTGATGTACCTGGTATGTTCCTCAAGCGCGTTTGTTAAACTCTGTGATAACTCCATCGCTCTCTTGTGGAACGTTTGTCTGATCTGGTCCAACACGTCCTCTCTCCTGAAGCTCAGCGATGAGGAGACAGGACGGGGTTCAGAGGAGAACCTGAGGAAACAGAACAGAGGAGGAACCTCAGCATGGGATGTTGGAGAACATTGGGGTCACTCAGGGTCACTGTACTAATCATTTAATCTGATTCTTACAATCAACAACATCAAAGCATATTAACCTTTAATATGAAACGAATTCAAACTGTGTGTGTGTGTGTGTACAAAAAAAATGAACCTCAGTGAGAATGGCTCCACTTTTATAATGTCCTGTGTGTCACTTACAGCTTCAGATCTGAAACACACACACACACACAATGTGTTTATATATAGATCGACTATGTTGCCCCCCCACACACTGCTGGTTCTGTACCTGAGTGTGTGTGTATCGGTTGATGACCCGTCCAGCTCCCTCTGAACACTCAGATGAACCTCATCCAGCAACTTCTGTAAATCTGACAGAAACCAGAGCGACCGAACAAACATCTACAACCTCACACAACACACAACCTCAAAACCCTCCTGTAACAAACACCTTTAAACGTTTCATTAAACCGCGTTATTACAGCTGCTTCGTTCTGGTTGTTGAAGTCAAGGTCCCGATTCATGTCTCGAGTCAAAACAGTAATGAACCATCCTGATTATCAGACAAAACAAGTTCAGTATTTAAGGACGGAATGTACGGCCTCATTAAATAAAATTACACTTAATGAACTTTAATAACAATTCGCTTTTTTATGTTTTATTGTTGAGTTCATTGAAGAGAAAAATCGTTTAAATAAAACAGAAAAACTCCGTTAACACATTCAGATTCAGAAGGAATCGACTCTTTAAATACGTTTTGTTTGATGTATTATTCTGGAAAACGTTCATTAAAAATTGTAAATGTGCGCAAAATGATGTATTTAAACAAATGCTGTCTGATTCTTAATGAACAAGCGAATTCAAAACCAACTTTGTTTTTCTATACAGCACGCGTGGAATTCTGCCGCCCTCTGCTGGTTATATTATGTAACGCAACTGAGGAGTGAATGAACACAAGAACGCGCACGCACGCGCACACACACACACACACACACACACACACACACACACACACACACACAACATGTGATACACACCTTTAGAGACTGGTGGGTCTGTTACACTCTGACTGTCTTCGTAGCAAAGTGCGACATCACACGATATGTTGCCCAGGAATGAGGTCGTTACTGTAGATGATGGCATCACACTGAGGTCGATCGACCTCTGAGTGGAAGGGCAAGTAAAGGTCAAACGACACAGCTGGAGGGACAGACAGACAGACAGACAGACAGAAATAACAGAAATTATTATTAGTGTTATTATTATTAATTATCATTATTATTATTATTTTATTATTATTATTGTTGTTGTTGTTGTTGTTGTTGTTGTTGTTGTTGTTGTTGTTATTATTATTATTATTCATTCATTCATTCATTCATTCATTCATTCATTATCTCCCGCTTTATCCTCTATTAGGGTCGCGGTGGGGTTCCCCATGCCCATCCAGGGGAGAACGTCCTGGGCAGATACACCCAGGACAGGGCGCCAATCCATCACTGGGCACACACTCACTCACACAGACACACTCTATATGGGGCAATTTTTTGAGAATTCAATTGACTTGATCCATGTTTTTGGACTGTGGGAGGAAACCGGAGAACCCGGAGGAAACCCACGCAGACACGGGGAGAACATGGAAACTCCACCCAGATGGGGAAATCGAACCGGGAATCCCTAGCGCTGAGAGGCGAACGTGCTAACCACTAAGCCACCGTGCCGCCATTATTATTATTATTATTATTATTATTATTATTATTATTATTATTATTATTATTATTATTATTATTATCATTATTATTATTCTGAGACCTTCGTTGGAGAGATGAGTTGTTCCCACTCTGTCTGGATCGCTCTCTCTCTGTTCACTGCTCTCAGTGCAGCTCGGTTTCGACCTGGATCCCTGACGGAGAATAATTAATAAAAAATAACTTTTTTAGTCATTTTAAAGTTTCTTAAATATTTATTTTTCAAAACAATATGTTGTTTTTTCTATCGTGTTACCCAGGACATTCTGTACTGACTCAGAAATGCTATTTTGATCTTTCCAACCAAAGTTTTAATGAAATGGAATTATAATGGATAATTATGTTAGTGAGTACCTGACATCCCAGCAGGAACTCACGGGTGTGAGGGTTCCTGAACGTTCCTGAGTGACGGACTCCAGCAACCAGCACAGACAGCACAGCTGACGGTACACCCTGTCACTGCAGGAACACAGTGGAGAACACTGACAGTCTGAAGGAAACATTAAACATCAGCTTCCACATCACCATCATCATCCTCTTGAAGTCTGCTTTGTTGTTGTTGTTGACGCAGTAACACGCTCCATCCAGAAGGTGGCAGCAATGCGGCATCAGGCAACCATTTTAACCGCATGGCATTGAAACGCCATCTAAAGTTTCAGAGCTGATGTTCGGTCTCACTGAGAGAAGCATCATGATCCACCACCATGTCAGTGTCACTGCAATACGAACAATCATCCACCACCCAAATAAATCCTGCTCTGTGGGTGTGTGTGTGTGTGTGGGGGGGGGGGTGGTAAAGGGGACTATCTGGGTATCTTTTTTTTTAAGATCATATGAATATTTTTTTCTAACAGCTTACTCTGTAAGCTGCTGTGGATTTTTGGAGGTCAGTGAATGATGCACTGGAGTAAAAGGGCGGAGAGTTTGGTCATGTGTTCCGCTACGCCGTTGCCATGGCGATGAATCGATTCCTGTAGCGACAGACTCTCTGTATTCAGAGGAATGTGATTAGTAATCAATCATAAACCTCCCTGCAGTGATAGAGTGTAGAGCAGAGTGGACGTGCCTCCGGTTCTTGTCCAGGTCAGCGTCAGAAACACGGGATGGGGGTCGAAGCTTAGCGCGTCTCCTCTCCTCTTTTATCCTCCTCTTTTCGTTCCTCTGCTCCTCCTGCTCCTGGACGAGGTGCAGGAAGCTACAGCCTCGCCGGACTCTGGACACCAGGTTCCTGAAGACAAAACATCAGAACTGGAAACTTCAAAACGTAAAGGGACATTCATTTATAATAAAATAAACACTGGCGATTCCGGTTGTGGTTCTATCCGGCGGTGTTTGGTGAAGAAACCCTACCGCGAGAGCACTAGATGTTCCTGAAGGTCCATGTTCTTTCTTCTCCTCTGAGCCGTGTGTAGTTTCAGAGCGCAGTCCTGAAGGACATCAGAGGCCTTCAATTAAAACCAGTGAAGCAACCTCAGAAATCAGCAACCAACTGAACTCTGTTCCCTTTACCTTCTTAACTTTAGAGTTTTGGACGTCAGCATGTCCAGGTCCATCACCACCTTCATCTCCACCATCACCACCTCCTCCACCATCATCACCACCTTCATCTCCACCATCACCACCTCCTCCACCTCCACCGTCATCATCACCTTCTTCCTATATTTCATTTTGGGTTTTCAGTTTCAGGTAAAACATTCAGGTGACTTTAACAAAATTTCAAACTCAGATCCACTTTAATTTCATTTAACCTTATTTTTAAATTTTTGTTCTACCACCTGACAGGATATGAGGTCATGTGGTCGCTTTTTTGCATGGACATCAGTCTAGGTTGGACGTGCGTTTCCACGTCTTCTTAGGTTTTCTACAATTTGGGCAAAAACATGTGCAGCAGGACGGCATGGTGGCTTAGTGGTTTAGCATGTTCTCCTCTCAGCACTGGGGATTCCCGGTTCGAATCCCCATCTGGGTGGAGTTTTCATGTTTTCCCCGTGTCTGCATGGGTTTCCTCCGGGTTCTCCGGTTTCCTCCCACAGTCCAAAAAAAAAACATGGATCAAGTCAATTGAGTTCTCTAAATTGCCCCATACAGAGTGTGTCTGTGTGCATGTCTGAGTGGGTGGGTGTGTGTTCAGCAATAGATTGGCGTCCTGTCCTTGGTGTATCTGCCCAGCGCCCAAAACGTTCTCCCCTGGATGGGCATGGGGAACACCCCCCCCCCCGACCCTAATAGAGGATAAAGCAGAAGACAAAGAATGAATGAACATGTGCAGCTTCTTAAATTTCTCATCTCAGAGAAGAGGATGAGGTTCAGCTCTCCCAAGAAAGTCCACCCCATGTCTGAGGACCTTCTGACTGAGGATGGAACCACTGCACCACCATCTCTCCATTATTACACTAATATAATTTCATTGCACTTCAACGAGTTTAAACGATCATCTGAGTCAAACAGTGAGGGATTAAAGGTTTTATAAAGACCGACTGCCGCGGTGCAATTACACCAACACACAATCATTTGACTTTAAAAACTCATTTAGAAAACAGAGCTCCTCGGGTTAGAACGTCTCTGTCTTACGTCTGGGTGAGAGGTTCTGCGTGGTTTCCCGTTAAGCTGATTAAAGCGAACCTTCTCCCATAACTCCGGGCTCCTGTGGAGAGGCTTTATCTTCAGGAATTGTCCAGGGTCCAAGGTCTGGCTTTGCCGCGCGGCTGTTGGCATGTCTGCGATGCTTTTAATGGATGTGAAGCCTCTGAGGATTGCTTAAGAAACATAAATGATCAGAAGTGTCCCTCGTCTTCTTTACGAACTGCCGCCGGGGTGTGATGTTGTCCCGTCTCTAACGGCAACAGGTCGCTTAAAACCAGCTCCAGTTGGACGTGACCTGAGTTCAGAGGACAGAAGACAATGTGCTTTTATTTTATAAGATTTAAACTCACAGGAAAAAAAATACTTTTAACTTTAAAACATGAAAACTCTCATAGATATAAAAATATTCATTTAAATAATAAACATTTGAAAATATTCATTCATTCAGTATTCACTCACACACACATACACTCGCTATGGGGCAATGTGAAGCATTTAATTCACCTTCAATCCATTTTTTTTGGACTGTGGGAGGAAACCGGAGAACCCGGAAGAAACCCCCACGGACACGGGGTGGAGCAAACTCCACCCAGCTCGGCATTCGAACCTGGATCACCAGTGCTGAAGGGAGAACATGCCAACCACTAAGCCACCGTGCCGGCCAACAGAAAAACAGCAAAATCCTGCATAATCCTTCCTATGTGAGTTTTGCATGTTCTCCCCAGCCGCCGGTCCGGCGCACTGAGATCAGTTCTCATTGAGGTCTGGTGTGGAGCATTAACGCATTAACGTTCTCATCGTGGTGCAAACAGAACCTCGGCTTCTTTTCAAAAACAGCCCCCAGGATGGAACGCTCCCTCTGGGGGGACTTTAATCACTGCTCCTGCTTCGTCATGGTCATCCCATCCAAGCGGCGGGCGGACGGTCATGTGACGCTCGGTCCGGCTCCAGCTGTCGCACTCTCCGTAGCACGTTAATGATCACCGCTAAGTGACAAAGCACATCCCGCCGGTGGACGGAGCCGTTTGGGAGGACTTCTTCATCTCCAAACTATTTCCCATTTTCCCTTTAGATCTATAAATAAACCTGAGCGGCATTCGCGCCGACCGCGAGCTCCTCATCACCAACTTTATAAATTCTCTCCTCGTAGCATCAAGTTGGCACCAAAGGGCTAACCCGCTCTATATAAGAGCCCGAGCAGACGTCCACCACACACTGCAGGGACATGGAAGGCCAAACCAAGTTCTCGGTTCTGGCAGGGGGATCTGAGTTGTGCCCCGACGCCCCGCTGCACCCACCCCGCTCCGGCTGGCAGCCCAGTTTGCTCTACAACCAGCACTTCGGCCTTCCTCCCCTGCTGGACTTCAGAGATCTCAGCTGGATGGAGAGCATTTACCGGAGGCTGCAGACCTCCTGCTGGTCGGGCTACACCCGCCCCCCCGCCTTCCCCCCGCAGCGAGGCCTCCACAGGGAGCTGGCTGGAGGGCTCTCGGAGGTCTTGGCCCAGCAGGGCAGGTGGAGAGTGAGTCTGGACGTCAATCACTTCGCCCCGGCGGAGATCACGGTCCGATCTCAGGACGGCTTTCTGGAGATCAGAGGTGAGCTTTCCGTTTGTTCTGCGTCGTTCCGTCGTTCGGTTCTGGAAACGAAGCTTGTTTTTAATTACAGGAAACCATAACGAGAGGCAGGACGAACACGGGTTCGTTTCCAGAAGCTTCCTGAGGAAATACAAGTGAGTTCTGTGGCTCTAAAAAAAATAAAGACAATATTATCTATTATAATATAATACAGGTGGCTTAGTGGTTGGCATGTTCTCCTCTCGGCACTAGGAATTCCCGGTTCGAATCCCCATCTGGGTGGAGTTTCCATGTTCTCCCCGTGTCCGCGTGGGTTTCCTCCAGGTTCTCTGGTTTCTTCTCACAGTCTAAAAACATGGATCAAGGTCAATTGAGTTCTCCAAATTGCCCCATATAGAGTGTGTCTGTGTGAGTGAGTGTGTGCCCAGCGATAGATTGGCGCCCTGTCCTGGGTCTATCTGCCCCGCGCCCGAAACGTTCTCCCCTGGATGGGCATGGGGAACCCCCCTCCCCCATGACCCTAATATAGGATAAAGCAGGAGATAATGGATGGATGAACAATATAATTAAAAAAATAATGCAATTTACAGGACGACACGCTTTCTAATAAAAATAAAGATTAGAGCTGGATTAATCATATATGTATATACGTATATGATTAATCCAGCTCTAAGCATCATATATATACATCTATAGATCACATGACCTACACAGAGCTGATATTCTTATATTCATCAGGCTTCCAGTTGGAGTTGCAGCTGACAGAATAAACTCTCTGATAACTGTAGATGGAGTTCTGACTGTAGATGTTCCGTTACCCGACCTGGCGCCACCCGCGGATCTGACGGTGCCGGTTCAGGTGAGCGTCTGTCACGGCTCCACGCCGTTGGTGAGATTTAATCCCGACTTTCTTCTGAAAGCTGCAGGAGTCGATCTCTAATGAAATGTCAGGCCGCCACGTCATTAATATTTTGACTTTGTGGATCTGAAAACGAGCTTCAGAAGCTCCGTGGAATTATCAGATGAAGCATAAAAACTAGATAGGGATCTTTTTTTTTTCCCTTCCAAAGCAAATGGGTTTCATGAATAAATAACACCTCTTCAGGCTGACTCTTCAGCCGCTTGGAAACGAGGTGCATTTTTCTTTTTTTGTCCATAATTGTTATAATAAGCCATGAAGACGCGCCGCGCCGCTCAGAGGGACGGCTGGCCTTTCCTCAGCACCGGCTCTGATCCGCCTCTGGCATTTTGAAGTGACATTTATTAGTATTTTTGTCTCGGCTTCGCTGAAATCTGCTCGGCAGGTGGAGATAGCGCCTCCCAAACCGGAGGACCAAAAAACAGACATCCGTGAACGGGCCGAGAAGACTGAGGACGCGGTAATCCCTCCATCTTCAGAGGAGCTGGATGGAAAGCCTGCTGCTGCTGCCGATGAGAGGATTGGTCATGGGGACGCCGAGCCGGATGATCTCACGGCTCAGGAGGGAGTGGAAGTCAGATCCAGTTGGCGGGAAGAGGAGGAACGTCCTGAGGGAGGACGCGTAGGTCTTCACAAACAAGAGTCTTTGTCGTACCTTCAAATTTTATCCAGTTCTTTTATATTTAGATTTCTTCTGTGGGCCTCACAGTGGGGTGGGGTGAGGTGGGGTGGGGTGGGGGGGGGTGGGGTTGGGTGTGGGGGGTCATCCTGCATCAGGTTTGTAAAATCAGTGCCTGATGGATGAATGAATGTTTTCAGGACTCGGTTGGAGCTACAGATGAAGATGTCAAACCCTCAGGAGCCGGTGACCTGGCGACACCCGAATTGGATGGCGCTGATGTGGGGGAGGAGCCACGGAGCGAGGTCTCCGAGGTCACCACCTCCGCCCGAGCTCAGGAGGAGGTCACTGTGCAACAATTAGCCATGGAGCAGATAATGAACGTCCAGTGAAGAGGCGACGCTGCAGTAATGCGTTTCGCAGTTGGGAGGCGCTCTGCTGTAACGCGGCTCACCGCCGATAATAAAATCAGAGCTTACGAATCTGCGGCGCGTCGTTTCATTACATTCTGCTGAAATAAAACCAACGTTCTGTAAAAACCTCCACAGTTCAACAGCTCTGCATGGTTCACAGTGTTCACAGAATCATCTGAGCTTCTGAGGGTCGTACCTTCACTGTATGGAGGTCCTGGGCTTGAGTCCCATACTGGAGTTTGCAGTCAGCAGTAATTAAAAACGCAGTTTATATAATTGTTCTCATATAAAATCAATCAGACGGCACGATGCCTTAGTGGTTTGCCATGTTCTCCTCTCAGCACTAGGGATTCCTGGTTCGAATCTCCTTCTGGGTGGAGTTTCCATGTTCTCCCTGTGTCCGCGTAAGTTTCCTCCGGGTTCTCCGGTTTCCTCCCACAGTCAAAAAACATGGATCAAGTCAATTGAGTTCTCCAGATTGCCCCATATAGAGTGTGTGTCTGTCTGTGTGAGTGTGTGCTCAGCGATAGATTGGCGTCCTGTCCTGGGTGTATCTGCCCAACGCCCGAAACGTTCTCCCCTGGACGGGCATGGGGAACCCCCCGCTACCCGAATAGAGGATAAAGCGGGAGATAATAAATGAATAAATAAAATCAATCAGGGCGTCATGTTGGTGTGGTGGTTAAATGTTCTTCACTCCATGAATTGAATGCTCTAAATTGCCCCATATAGTGTCTGTGTGTGTGTGAGTGGGTGTGTCCAGTGATGGATTGGTGTCCTGTCCTGGGTGATCCCCCCCCCCCACCCCCCGTGACTCTAGATCATTTTCCTGTGGCATCACGCTGCATATCGACCTTCCTTTCGATTGAATTTGCATTGTGTATATAAAGATTCCGGCGGCGTTGGTTTGTCCTCTCTGATGGTCGGAGACGTCTTTTTAGGTTTTCGTGAGCGCCGCTGCCGTGGCCCCTGTTTTACCTCCAAATGAAACTTTCTGCACCCAGAGCTCAGAACAGAACTTGGGGATTAAAGCTCTGTAAATAAACTGCGCTCTAATCCCCGCTTCTCTTAATACAGCCGCGTGCCAAACAAACTGGATCCGCTCCCAAAACCAGACCTCCAGAGTTCACGACGCCAATAAAGAACGTGGGGTGGGGGGTCGGTGGGGGGTGGGGGGACAAAAAACAACTGCAGTCATGATTTCAACGGTGTTAGAACCCGATACCGAGAGCAGGATGAATCGCCCATCACCGAGCTGCAGTGAGAACAGACCACCGTGTGGAACCTTCCAGAACCTCAGAGTCTCCTGACAGAGACGCCGTGATCACTGACCTGAGGTCTGTCTCCAAGCTCGTCTGAATGTCCTCACAACATTCTTTATTTAAAACCTAAAGTCTACCACTAATTAAAATAACCAAAGTAAATACAGAGATTAATTAAGACATTTTTTATTAACATCATTAATTAAACAAAGCTTCATATTTACATCTGGGAAAAAAATCAAATACAGAAGAGAAGAAATGAACGACAAAGTTTACAAATAATTACAAATGAAATAAAATATAATCATACTGTAGATATAAATCACTGCAGGTTAGAACAAACGCAAAAGCTGATTTAATTTAATTGATCTTAATTACATTTATCGGTTTTCTTTTTTTCCTTTTTGTTTTTTTTTTATTAAAATCTTCTCATAATGATGGAAACCTTCTTGTTTTTTTTGAATCATTAACTCTTAATTTCATTTTTTTAAATGAAAGTAATCAGGATCCGTCCTCAGAACGTCATTTAAATGAAGGCTGTAGTTTCGGAGTTTGGGTGGAGGAGCTGTGTGCTTAATTGCTGGAGGTGGAGTCCTGGGTTTTGGGCGGTTCCTCCATGGGTTCCGGGAGGTTCTCGGTGCTGTAGAGGTAATACGGTGGAGTCTGTCGGGCCTCGATGATCAGGACGCCCTCAGGAGAAAGGGACGCGAAGACGGTGATGGGGTCCACATCCGCCGGGATCCTGCAGCACAGCGGCGGAGGTTCAGCGCCACACACACACTGTATTCAACAGGCCTGTGTGTGTGTGTGTATGAGAGTGTGTGTGTGTGTGTCAGTCTCATGTGAAAATCCTTTATGAACTTTCCAATTAACATCCTGCTGCAACAATCCACTGCTGCGATGTCCATGAGTCTGTCCCTCTCTCTCTCTCGCTCTTTTTTTTAGGAGGACCTGCCCCACACTGGAGGATCTGCTCCACATGGGAGAACCTGCTCCACATGGGAGAACCTGCTCCAGGCTTGAGGATCTGCCTCAAATGGGAGGATAAGCCCAACTCTGGAGGATCTGCCACATGTGTGGGATCTGCCTCACGTGTAAGGATCAGCCCCACTCTGGAGGACCTGCTCCACATGTGAGAACCTGCCCCACGCTTGAGGATCTGCTCCACATGGGAGGATTAGCCCAACTCTGGAGGATCTGCCACACGTGTGAGGATCAGCCCCACTCTGGAGGGCCAGCTCCACATGGGAGAACCTGCCCCACTCTGGAAGACCTGCTCCACATGGGAGAACCTGCCCCACGCTTGAGGATCTGCCCCACATGGGAGGATCTGCCCCACGTGTGTGGACCAACCCCACTCGGGAGGACCTGCCCCTGTTATGATGAACGCTATGAAAGGTCAGTGTTCATCTGAAAGCTGATTGGCTGAAGTCTAAAGAGAATCTGGTTTAAATTCTTCTTTTTCTTTATTTTTGACCTCGTTCGTTTTAAAAGGTCATCATCTCTAAATCGTATCAGATAAACACGGCCCTCTGATCCACGTGTCGCAGATATAAATACCCCGTCTATTTTGGGTCGGTCTCAGAGTGCCCCCCCCCCCCCCCCCAAACAGCTGAGCCTCATTCTGCACATTCCTACATCAGACCTGCATTTCTCACCCGCCGCGTTTCCTTTCTGCTGGGTGGGGTCAGGTGGGGTCGGGTGGGCGGGGCCTCTGCGTAGCGTGTGCTGCATGCCGACGGCGTTTGATACTCACTGGATCTTTTTGGTGAAATTTTTTGTCACGATTCCTCCCTCATCCTGCTTCTCCTCATGTTTACCTAAAATAAAATAAAAACGCAGCATGAAGCCCCTCCCTCAAGAGTTTAGGAGCGCGATGAAGAGTTAGGAGTTCGAAAGTCATCCACAGTCATACTTCACGGTTGGCATCGAGCAGCTGTTATTCAAACGGCATCAACGTAATTAACGTAGAAATTACAACTTCAAAAAAATCTCATGTTTGAGGTATTTAACAAACTTTAATTAAAAACCAATAAAATTAATGTTGGTTTTTGGTGTGGTCCCCTCCCTCAGTGTGGTAACTGAATGGGGGACGTACTGTTACGCTTCCCTCATCCGGTGCTCGATGTAATGAACATAAATATGTATTCGGAGTATTTTTGTTATTCTTAACTTTAAGGCTTTATGTTAAGTCTTTTACTTTTATTGATATATTTCTTTATTCATTAAGTTTTTGATATAATTAATGATTTGGTTTAATATCTGACCTCATTATTAAAATTAATGAGAATAAAAAGTGTTTTTGACCCTTTGATCTCTGTTTCTATGTCTGTCTCTCTCACACTCTGCTCCTCTGTCAGCTGTTTGGATTTTTATTGCAGCACTATCACTTATCACACACACACACACACACACACACACACACACACACACACACACACACACACACTTCAGTATAAACAGTTACAACTGTTTCTCGGTGTCACTGAGTCATGGACCTGATTTATCAACATGAAACTGGGAGTTAAAACCAGTTTGGAATGAACTGGAACCCCGACTGCACGTTCCTAACCCAACATCTCTCAGTCTTGCCCCCCCCTCTCTGTTCAGAGGACCTTCGTCCTGTCTCACTCCTGGTTTGTCCTTCTCGGGTGTTTATTCCAGACTGCCTCGTCTTTAAGGTCTGCGCTCCATCAGTGTGTCGGGTTCGATTACAGCGGCGTGAAACCGAACGAACACCGTGAACTTTAAACGCCTTAAAAAAAAGAAGAAAAAGCCTTTTTATGGATCCAGTGAGAGGACAGTCTCGTCGTCCGAGTCGTTTGGACGTCCTGATGAGAAACAAACTCTTTATAAAACGTTCACGTCAGAGTCAGAGGACTTCAGCAGGTCGCCGTGACATCATCACTTTAACTAATGAGGTCGACTGTCCACATACTTCTGACTCAATACGCCACTGCTGAGCATCACTCACTCACACCACCACCTGCACGTTCATCCACCACCACACACCCACAGAGGTGACCCACAGAGGTGACCCGCAGGAGAACATACTAATTTTTATTATACATTTTATTTTTTGGGCGGCACGGTGGCTTAGTTGTTTTGGCATGTTCTCCTCTCAGCACTAGGGATTCCCGGTTCGAATCCCCATCTGGGTGGAGTTTCCATGTTCTCTCCGTGTCCGTGTGGGTTTTCTCCGGGTTCTCCGATTTCCTCCCACAGTCCAAAAACATGGATCAAGGTCAACTGAATTCTCCAAATCGCCCCATATAGAGTGTGTCTGTGTGAGTGAGTGTGTGCCCAGTGATAGATTGCCCCCCTGTCCTGGGTGTGTCTGCGCCCGAAACGTTCTCCCCTGGTTGGGCATAGGGAACCCCCCTCCAATAGAGAATAAAGCAGAAGGATGGATGGATTTTATTTTTTGAGGAGGTAATATTCAGTTCATCTTTATAAAGGTACTTTAGGAACCAGAACTTTACCGTTAACCTTCATCCAACATGGTCCATCCAAAGTGTTGTTACTTATTGAGTAACAGCTGATTCTTTCACCTTCCAGGCCTCTTGTCCTGTCAGGGTCATGCAGTGCTGGGGCCTATCCCAGCAATCACAGGACCAACAAATGATCAATGTGTTTTTTATTTGCATGCTGAGACCTAAAGGTCACACAGAACCCCAAGTTCACATGTTTTTGGATCAGGATTCCAGATCCTCTACATCACAACTCATTATTTATTATCTATTTTGTATGTGGACCCTCCCGTGGTTCCTTTACGCAGTTAGTTGTTCGTTTGTTTGGAGGTATTTTGGCGTCTTACCCGAAACCTCCACGAAGCCGTCCTTGGTCCTGACGCTCAGCTCGTCCGCCCGGTAGCTGTGCACGTTCACGCACACCTTCCACGGCTCGGCGGGGTCCAGCGGGGGCGAGCCTCGGGCCGCGGGCGCGTTCGCGGAGCCGCGCGGAAACGGCGAGAGCAGCGAGCCGGACCACGGCGCGCCGAGGCGCGCGCTCAGCCGGGGGCGCGCCCAGCCCGGCCAGTCCATGGACAGGTCCTCCGGGAACGCGCACAGGGGCATCGAGAAGTCCGGGTCCATGAAGTGCGAGCCGAACGGGTCCCGGCTCACCCGCTGCCTGCTGCCCAGGGGGTAGAACTCTCCTTCCGCCATCTCAGAGGGCTCTGCCAACGTTCTGCTATTCCAATAAACCAGTTTAAACGAAATTAAACTAGATTAAATGGGATTAAGCTAAATTAAACTAGATTAAGACGGTGTATCCGGATGACGTCTTTAACAGTTTAACAGGCTTCAGCAGTGCGGGAGGTCTGCACGCACTCCTGCAACTCTTTACCCCTCAGCTGCCCCCCTCACCCCCTTATATAGAGATCAGGGTAACTCCAGCAGTCCAAAATAGAGTCGCCGTCGGGTTGCCAGATACGCGGTTAACCAGATGGGATCAGTTTCAGATTAATTAGCAGTGGGAGCTGATTAATCTGCATGGAGGGAACAGCCAACACGTAAAGCTCATGAACTCATTAAATCTCCTGCACTGTAATGTTGGGGGGTCTATTAAAAAGTGTGTCTATAAGGCGTGTTAGTACACAACATGGCAACCCGGGGAAAAGGCCCTCCTCGGCTCTCTCAGTTTGGTTCTGGAGTCCAGTCGCTTCTGCAGAGTTCACGTGCGCTGCTTTAGTCAGAATTAAGAATGAGGAACTCTCCAGAACGAGCCATTAGGGCCTATCCCGTCCGTGCGTGATAGGAAAGGAATCATGAGTGACGTCAGATCCACTCTAATGAACAAAAAAAGTGAATTGAACTTAGACTGAATAAAAGTTAGAACACAGTGAACAGAGCACATGAAAACATTCAACCGTTTTTAGAACAGATTTTAATTCTGGTGAAGTTTAGAATGATTTTTAAATTTTCTTCCCTCATTCTGTAACAGACACGAATAATCTCACAAACCTGATTTATATCAATAAAGTAGATAAAAAAACTATGTTGAAATGGAGTGAAGCAGAGTTAAGTGAATGCAGCATGTGCTGCGTTCCCTCCCTGTGGTGAGTCATTTGTTAAAATAGGACTGTAAGTCAGATTTCAGGGCCTGGCTCTGATCTCGGGTGATGTCACCCCACAGACGTAACCGACCCCCCGGGAACCCTCACTCACTTCCAGGATCCCTTATGAAGACACGACATTCCAACTTCATATAATCAAAGAATATAAATACGGCTGATATCTGTTTATTTGGGTCATTGGGAGTCCGGATTGAGACAGAGGACGTCCAAACGTACACACGGGTGATTTCACATGTAATGAAGGGGAACACATGGACATATGTTTATGGCTGTTGTTGTACATCGGGTTTAAATCCAGGGAATCGGACCGGCTCCGACCCAAATGCTCCGCAGATCATTTACAACTTAATATTCTACACTCTATACACCTGTTAACCTGTTCAGAACTAAACCAGCTGAGGTTACAGTCATTAAGGTTTAAACACCAAATCCATTGAAACCAATTTAATCACCTAATTTATTATAATTTATTTATTATTATTATTTAATGGCTGAGTTTGTTTTCTAAAACCTCACAGATCGTATTAAACTCTGTCTGGATTAGGTGAAGATCTACAGGCATCCTGAACCCCTCCATCAGAGATGGAACCCCACCCCTCAACACCTCATCCACCACAAACGTGAGGAGGAGATCGGTCGCTCATAAAATAAATAAAACCAAAACACGTAACCCGCTTTTAAACGTAGAGCTTAAAGGGTTACGATGAAATTTAAAATAGTTTCTATGATAATAAAAATAATATCAATAATAATTAAAATACTTATTCAGAGGTACGTCACAGAATTGAGAAGGTAAAAAACTGAGCAGCACACGCGAAACATTAAATATTCATATTAAATAAAAAATAAACGCACTGCCAACTTTGATTAGATTTGACTCTTATTATTCATTATCTCAGCTCCTCTGATCTTACAGATGGGGTTTGTAGTTCTACAGTTCCATTCTGTAGTCCATCAGTTCCTACTCTGTTCAGTAAGTGTAGAAACAGGGAGGTGAATCTAATAAAGTGGCCTCTGAGTTTATAATCTAATTACAAATCGCTAAAAAAATGAATAAATTATAAATAAATAAACAATAAATAAATAAAAACAACACAGCGGTTTAAAAAGATCTCACTGATCGGTCGTATCAACTAATCAGTGATTGATTATGTCCGGATCAATAACCTGATCAGATGTGTTTGTGACGGTTGCCATGTCCACGCTTCGTGTTCGGTTGAGGTTCATCGTTCGTCTCATTTTTAAAGATACAAAGTTTTGAACCGTGTTCAGGGAGGTTCTCCGTTTTTTTTTTCCCAGCAGTCTGTGCGTTAGCGTCGAGCGCGGCCGTAGCTAGCAGCTGAGTCGTAGCTCCTGCTCCTGGAGCTCAGGGAGGAGGCGCGGCTGCGGGACGTGGAGCGGCTGCGGCTGCGCGTGATGCTGCGCGTGAGGGAGAACAGGCTCCAGGTGGAGATGCTGCTGCAGCGGCTGGACGAGGACGAGGGGCTGGGGCGGTAATACGGGACCGGCCTCTTCCTCGCACTGTGAGGAGGAACGCAAATAAACGCAGTTACACTTTAAAACTTATTTTTCAGGTTAGAAGGAGCAGGGCGGGGCTTAGTCTCAGAGACATCTTAATAAAGCAGTGCGGTCTGAGAGGGCGTATTGCTTTAATAAAACTCTTACAAACACACTATAATAAAAAACAACCTTTGTTTCAGAAATGTCTTTATTAAAAACTAAATCGTTAATAATCTGATCTTCCGTGATGTAATCTAGTCTGGTTTTTAAAGTGAACACTGATCGCTGAGTAACAGGATTCCAGTTTCCCTAACGATCAAACACTGCCATCAAGTGGACGAATTACAGAACACAGTTTATCGGGTTTAGTGCTGATCGCTGTTTATATTAATCTGTATTTTATGATTAAAAATAATGTATTGTATATCACACATTGATACGAATGTGAAGCGCTCAGAGGTGTGTGTTATTGTTTATGATGTCACAGCCGGACACAACGGCTCAGCCAATTAGATTTAAGGAGCGGACAAGCTTATAAAGACGCTTTATATCGTCTTATTATCAACTCCTTTGAAGATTCTGGATCTGTGATTTAACAATCTTAAACTCTTTCGCAGCACATGTCGTGTCACTTCCCCAAACTGTTTTCAGCATTCAGGTGTGCTGATCACATGGCTTGGTCACATGGGACTGAATATAAACCTGAATTAAGTGATCCAGTCACCTAAAGCGTTCTAAAATCCCTCCTGTATAGAACATTGGAACCGATTTCCCGGCTGATCTCAAAGTAACCACCAGATGGCAGTGTTACACGTTTTTTTTAAACGTTAAATTTCAGACTGCTTTGTGTTTATATTTATAAAACCTTTTAATTCTCATATTATAATTGAATTTAAAACATCATGACGTCACCTGAATCACTCTGATGTAATTCCTTAAATGATTTTATTTTCTATGATTCTGAGGACATTCTGAGGACAGGGACCGCGGGTTTAAGGTGAACGGACGACGGCAGGATTTGTACCTGGTAATTCTGCGAGCCTCCAGGTGACTGGGCGAGTCTCTCCTCCTCTTCCTCAGCGGTGAGCTGATTCTCCTCCTGCTGCGCTTCCGGTCTCGTTTCAGGACCTTCCTGCAGGAGCTCCAGCTTCTGTCTCTGCTTCTTTTTTTGTTAAAGATCAAACAAACGGAGCATTAAAGATAACGGACCCGATTCAATCCAGCGCATCATACTCAACATTACGGTTAATTAATTGATTAAAGTATTAGGTAATAATCAGATATTAATTCTGAACTGCTGTGTACCTGTCCAGTGAGTAGCTGGCGTGTTTTTCACTCCGTCGGCTGCTGACGCTGCACACACTCCCCCTGCTGGAATCCAGGGAGTCCTTCGATGAACGTGAGAATGACCTTCAGACACACACACACACACACACACACACGGGTTCACGAGCTGAACACACCCCAACAGATCCAAATAAAGAGACGGCAGGCCGGCAGAGACCTGCTCCTGGAATGACGCCCCCAGTGTCGGGAACTGGCAGACGATCGTCTGCGGCTGCGCAGCCGGGCCTGTGCCTGAGAGCGCTGCTTACTGGATGGAGAGCGATAGCTGAGTGACCGTGCGCAGCTGCTGGACTCCTCCCTGCAACGCAACCACATGAAGAACATCTCAGCGTCTGATAGAGTAAACTCAGAGAACGGCCCTTCCCCAAAGTGTTTGCTGTGAGGTCAACTTGCCACCACCGGCTCATGCTGACCTTTTGACCTTGGCGCAGACGGCGCCGTGGCGGCGACTCCTCCGGAGAGACTCGTGGCTGCTCAAAGAGTGTCCCGAATCCGAGGAGCTGTCCGTGAACTCGAGTTGCTCCTGTGAGTCCTGCCGACCGGCCTTCCCGTCCCCTGACGCCTTGGACGCCCCGCCTTTGGATGACAGTGGCGAGCACGTGTCGTTCCCCGAATCGTAATCGGCGCACACTCTGCTCTGATTGGAGGGTGAATCGTGCACGGCGGAGCGTTTGACCTGCGGGGGGCAACACGGCTTGTGGGTTTGATCAAATCTGAGCGTCTGAAAGACTAAAGAGCTGCTTACAAACAGCACAGCATGCAGAGAGCTCACATGCCAGAACGTTCAGAAAACAAAGGAAACTATCACGCTATACATTCATAAAACTAAATCTCTGAGTTTAATTAATGTTGATTCAGCAAATAAAACTAAAGAATGTTACAGAGGAAGAAACTGTCTAAGGATAAATCTTTAAAGTTCTAACGTAACAAACAGAGAGAAAACAGAACAGAGTTCCATCAGTTTAGTCTAATAATGGCTGAAAAGCAGGGCCTGTCTGTTCTCCTGCAGAAAGAACGTTCTAATTCCACCAGCGCCCTTCAACATGTCCCTGAATCTGCGGATGGCTTCCACTTACCAATCCGGACTTCCTCCTTAAGAAGGTACGGTGTAAGAAAAAGGGAAGAGCGGGTAACGTGAGATCAGTGTCAATGCAACAAAAAGACAAATCAGTCTCAGGTTCTGCAAACCCAGAGTCTCTCTGCATCATGTCTACAGTTCAGCTGCACTTACACAGAAACCTTTAGAACTTAAACATACAAAAATACACAAGAACATTAGAAACGTCCTGATCGGGTTCCTGAACTCTCATTCGTCTCTGTTTCGGGTTCGGTGCAGTTAATGTGAATGAACATTTACATTTAGCCGACGCTTTTATCCAAAGCGACTTACAAATGAGAACATTACAGTCGGAAGTTCTGCAGAAAACCAACTCCACTGTAAATTCATCAAACCTGAGTGTTATTTGATGCTCCGCCCCCCCTTTTTTTTATAACAGGTTTTTGTTAAAGAGATGCGTCTTCAGTAGTTTCTTAAAGCTGCTCAGTGATTCTTATGGACAGAGTTGGGAAGATCGTACTATCATGTTGCCGTGGTGAACGCCACAGAGTGAGAATCAGCTCCTCGGTGAGGTGGAACCACCAGGGGGCGATCATCACTGGAGCGACGTGAACGAGTCGGAGTGCATTTAAAAAGATAGAGTGAAGGTGGGAGGGGCCAGATCCAGAGATGGTTCTGTAGATCAGAGTCAGTGACTTGTACTGAATGCAGCAGCTACAGGGAGCCAATGGAGGGACATGAGTGATGGAGGGACATGAGTGATGGAGGGACATAAGTGATGGAGGGAATTGAGTGATGGAGGGACATGAGTGATGGAGGGATTTGAGTGATGGAGGGACATGAGTGATGGAGGGACATGAGTGATGGAGGGACATGAGTGATGGAGGGACATGAGTGATGGAGGGAATTGAGTGATGGAGGGACATGAGTGATGGAGGGACATGAGTGATGGAGGGACATGAGTGATGGAGGGACATGAGTGATGGAGGGAATTGAGTGATGGAGGGACATGAGTGATGGAGGGACATGAGTGATGGAGGGACATGAGTTCGCTTGGGGGTTAAACACAAGTCTGGCTGCAGAGTTTTGAATTAATTGAAGATTAAGAACATGATAGGGCGTGGTAGCTCAATGTTTTGGGCGCTGAAGGTTAGGGGTTCGAATCCCAGGTCCACTGAAGTTACCAGTGTGGGTCCTTAAGCGAGACCCTTAACCCTCATTGCTCCTGGGATGTTGTGATGAACCCTGTGCTCACGTTGTAAGTCGCTTTGGATTAATGCTTCTGCTAAATGACCAAATGTAAATGTGAACATGTTCTCCATTCGGGCGGCTCACAGGTCAGCCGTTCCTGATCAGGACAGACTGCCGGTTCTCCGCTCTGATGGTGCAGTTTGTGTCAGACGGATCATCAACCTTCGTCTAATTAACGAACTCAGAACAGGACATTCCTAATGAATATTCAGTCTAATGTCTGAAGGGTCCCCCCCTCCCTCCCTCCCCCCACACACACACTCACCCCGGTGTAACCGTCACATCCTCACGGAATGTCCCTTTAATTTCATCCCTCAGTGTTTAAATCCTAAGAGTGAGCCGTGACCTCGGTGTGACGAAGGTTCGAGTGGATTCATGTTCCGATAACGACATCCCCTCGAAAGCCCGCTCCCATTTAAAAGTTAATGAATGCAGCCGCTGTGCAATATGCTAATCTGATCTAATCTCCGCCAAACCTCCCTCCTTCAAATCAGACGGAATTAGAACCCCGATTTAGGATTCATTATGTTTACTGAAACAACGGCGCCACCCATTTTACATTCACATTTTAATGTTAAATATGAAGATGAATGATGTCAAAGCTTAATTAAGGACAGTGTGTTAAATTTAAATATGTAAATAAACATAATTTATATATATATTATATTTACTATAACTGAACACGGATGTTAGTAAAATTCATGTGAATTAATTCTTCATTCGAATGTTTAAAAAATGTTTATGATATTATACTTATAGCTTTAACGTTACGACATCACAGTGCAACATGTTCATGATGGTATTGATTACAATATACAAACACATCACATGTGATTATTAATTATATGTTGAGCATGTGATTGTGACATCACAAAGTTTAACGCAGGTAAATGAACTATTTTAATGCTTTATAAATTCTGTCATTCATTCATTCATTATCTTCCACTTTATCCTCTATTAGGGTTGTGGGGGGGGGGTTCCCATGCCCATCCAGGGGAGAACGTTTCGGGCGCTGGGCAGATACACCCAGGAGAGGACACCAATCTATCACTGAACACACACTCACTCACACAGACACACTCTATATTGGGCAATTTGGAGAACTCAATTGACTTGATCCATGTTTTTGGACTGTGGGAGGAAACCGGAGAACCCGGAGGAAACCCACGCGGACACGGGGAGAACATGGAAACTCCACCCAGATGGGGATTTGAACCGGGAATCCCTAGTGCTGAGAGGAGAACATGCCAAACCACTAAGCCGCCATGCTTTATATAAATGCAGTTTCTTAGTTTATTAGTTTTATGATGATACAGACTGTTTGGTTGAACTTCTCTGTGATGTTCGATGTCTGTAGATTTAAGTTATAATGAATGATTATGAATGTGTATAAAAGGAATGTACGCAGTGTGTGTGTGTGTGTGTGTGTGTGTGTGTGTGTCTGGCTGTAGGTATTTATTATTTATTTATTTCTACGTTATTGCTGCACTCATGTCTTTAAAGCTGCTCGGCTCGTCTCTTTAATTTCTTTGAAGCGCAGAGGTAATGGATGTCTTCTCACGTCTCTGAACGCAGCGGCAGCGCTCAGGTGTGTTTACGGCTTTGGGGCGGCGCGCTGATACACTTACTGAGCACTTAGAGGGGATTTTAGGGACTAGCTTCACTGTGGAACCCCACTCCAAACCTCCGTGATCTCCTGACCGGCGCCCCCCATCTGCAGACCCGGAATTAGCAGGAGCTTCAGATCTGCAGGAGACAATCACACAACCCCGAACCGTCCAATCAGAAAACTCACAGATACACCACCTGAGATACAACATCACAGTACAGTGTGTGTGTGTGTGTGTGTGTGTGTGTGTGTGTGTGTGTACCTGCTCTCTACACTCGATGATCTCGAGTCTGAACTCTCAGTGCGTCGTGAACGGCGTCGATGATGAGCGGCACTGTGCCATCTACAACACACACACACACAAATTCACACACACAACAAATACACACACAATTCACACACACACACAACAAATACACACACAATAAGCACACACACACACACACACACACACACACTGTACTGTGCTGATTCAGTTCAGATCCATCTTCATTTTTACACAAAAGTTTTATAAAAATGAAGAACACTTTTCAAAATGTTAAAATTAAACATTATATAATAAATAAATAAATATAATAATAGTTTATCAAGGCACGGCGGCTTAGTGGTTTTGCATGTTCTCCTCTCAGCGCTAGGGATTCCCGGTTCGAATCCCCATCTGGGTGGAGTTTCCATGTTCTCCCCGTGTCTGCGTGGGTTTCCTCCGGGTTCTCCGGTTTCCTCCCACAGTCCAAAAACATGGATCAAGGTCAATTGAGTTCTCCAAATTGCCCCATATAGAGTGTGTCTGTGTGAGTGAGGGTGTGCCCAGCGATGTCCTGGGTGTATCTGCCCAACGCCTAAAGCATTCTCCCCTGGATGGGCATGGGTGACCCCCCCCTAATAGAGGATAAAGTGGATGATAATGAATAATAAAGATAACGAGTGATTGATATCGCACCTCTTGTTGCGCTTCCTCTCGTCCTTGCGTTTGCGTCGGGCGCTGGATGAGCTGCGAGCAGAGAGACACGTCATGTCTTCATACACACAACCAGGACCCCTCTACACACTAAAGAACCAAAAGAATGTGGACAACCGGATTTCGGGACGTCCGGTTCTAACACAGTGGGTTCCGATTCGTTCCACATGTATTGGGTTTGGTTTGGGTTCAGGACTCCGGCGTTCTCGCACCGTGTCTCTTTATCACAGCGCAGGTGGTGTGGGTCAGGGATGGGGGCCTTCCCTAAACTGTTGGCAGAGTGGTAGGACTGCCACAGAGGAAAACTGGACTAACTTATAACGTGGTGGTCACTTTGTTTTGGTCACGTGATTCTCTGTGCATTTATAAAGTTTAAATAAAAACAAACCTGTGTCTCTTCTTGGATGTGGAGCTGAGGACGAAAAGCAGAAGGTTAGTACCTACGGTACCCACCGCTCACCCCCCCCCCCCCCGATCTGCTCAGATTCAGATGAACTACCTGTGGTGCTTTCCCTTCTTTGAACTCTTCCTCCTCCTCTTCTTCTTCTTCTTCTTGCGGAGTGGAGACGGACTGAAGGACGGACACCTGCGGGAACAGCGGTCCCCATCACACAGAGTTTATGAAGCTTTATAAACATCATACATCAGACCCTCAGACTCATCACACACCGATCAATACAGAGAGGAATGACCGAGACTGACGGGACAGGCTCAACCCAGAATTAGATTCTTTATTGTTCTCCTGGACAGGCACCCCGCACCCTCCCAGTGTGTCCACATACTTATGGTCTTTGCAATGTTATTGAATGTAATATCTGTATTTTATAGATTATGATTGTAATGCAGCTGTATAAGTTTATAGTTTATAGAGTTCGGTCATTGATTCAAACCCATTAAAGGTTTAACGAGACTCGGCGTCGACAGCGGCATGTTATACGGCTTCATTAAACCGTTATAGCGCCCCCTTTATTAAGTGACCGTGTAATAA